>JAXCGZ010011922.1:0-53492 GCA_037179515.1 Halocaridina rubra
GACGTAGGGCTTTTATGATTATCCCCTTCTAATGACACCACTGCCGTAGGGCTTTTCCTCCTACGTATATTTGTTTACTTTAATTATTATGGTAGCGTGGTTTATAAATATTGGTACCTGATGGGTACAAGGTAAGAATGGACAAGCAGTAGTTCCTTTACTTATATTTATTCTAGAGTACAACACATCCGACGTCTCAATGCCCCTGTGCCTCAAATGGCCCAATGGCCCCCACCCTATGACTATCACAGTCTATGATCTATTCGTGCCCCTGGCAATATCTAACTAACTGTCTCTGCCCTGGGTGGCTCTTTAAATACCCCCAGGGGCAGGGCGTGGCTTAACATCCAATTCTCCAATGAAATCAGTCAGATCTAGTCCAGCAAATCAGAGCCAGGTTCAAAGTGGAATCCCACCTACTTCCGGGGAGAAGTTATTGGGCATTTCTCCTGGGCAGGTTCCTTCGTACGAAACACAAGTTTATGTATGTTGTGGTTTAGGAAATGGCTAACTTCCTGTCCTTTCTCGCCCTTCTCGATGCCAGGCCCATAAGTCTCACGGTTCCGGTCATATATTTCCTTGGCACTTTCTACAAACATTGTAATAAAATATCCGTGCCCTCGACCAACCGTTTCCGCTCAAGATCTGTTACAAGTTTCAGACTCTGGCTTCAGCATGGCGGAAGTCATACGACAACACATCTTTTATTATCCCTTCACATCTGACAGGTCATTACACTCTCCATCTTTGTTTCTCTTTACAACCTGATAAAGTCTGTTTTATTTTATCATTTTTTGGCCCATCCTGGCATCACAATAATGTTTTTTTTTTTCTTTGCCAAAAAAATCCGCAATACAGTGAATCCGCGATAGGTGAACCGCGATAGAGCGAGGGATTGCTGTATATATATATATATATATATATATATATATATATATATATATATATATATATATATATATATATATATATATATATATATATATATATAATATATAATATATAATATATAATATATATATATATATATATATATATATATATATATATATATATATATATATATATATATATATATATATATATATAAAATGACAAATAAACCGTGATTTTAACAATACTCTTATCCACAAAAATCATTTGAACATTTAGTGACTTGAGCTCGCATGGTGTATGTAGCAGCCTAGTCAGATAATACAGCACGACTTTGTAGTTTGCAACGCAAGTTCAAGTCCCCTGATGTTATACAATTACACTTCATGTTGTTTGCTTACCAATTTTCTTATATTACTTCAGACCATTATTAATGATTGAATTTTACCTTGTTGAAAACTGCAAATGGATATTCTTTGGCCTCGTCACAGGCCCTCCTCCAGTGATACAAAACGGCAGTATCTTTGCGTGCGGGATTTGTGAACTGCATCCACTTCCAAGGACGTACCCTCTTCATGCCCAATTTGGCTTTCACGCTCTTGTAACCTTGACCTGTAAATGAATAAAAAAAATATCTGAGAAGGCATTACACGATATAAAAATATAGAGGCGTAATCCTCAAAAATACTTACCGATATGGAATCTGAACACTTTCCCACTAGTAAGTAATACTGTATTACTATACAATAAAAAAAACACAAGAGAAATGCTTCTTGTTACTTATTAATATCTTCAAAATAACGCTGTCTACTTACAGCCCTAACATGTACAACTCTTCATAGAAGTTCCTGACAACAAACAAAGATTAAAAAAATTTCTTCACAGAGATAATTATAAATATTCTGGTAAAACTTTGTTTTGCATTACATATGAAAACACTTGAATACATATCAAATGGTAAATAAACCTTTTAACTACACAAATGCTTCCAAAAAATAAAACACTAATGACAATGAAAGTGAATAATTTCTTAAGACACCTAAAGAGATATTTATGACAACGACAAATACAATAAAAACAAAGGAAATCAAATACACACCACTATCGGAGGGGAGCAGTGGTGGCAAATCCTTGTTAGAATCGGAATATAAAAGAGCATATAGTTCTCTGTGCATCCCTTCTGGTCTTCGCATTACCTCCTTCTCTTTCTTCTTTTTGGGCAAGTCCTTCTTAATACCCAAAATAGCATCTTTACTAACCTCCGGTGTAACAGGACGCTCTAGTTCCAAGATGTCTCGCACGTCTGCCATTGCGTTAGTTGATCAATTTACTAAAAGTAAAATTGGGAAAAATATCAGTGAGTGAAATAAAGACTTTGTTTTGGTACCTACCAATCCCTCCTTATTAGGAACCAGTAACAAAACCCAACTCTGGTACGTACCTATACTGTAATGCCAAAAAATATTAAATAAATAACCAAAATATCTGAAACACTAAAGAATACATATTCCTCTATTTTTTTCCCAAAATTATCATCAGGATGCTTCCAATAATCTCCCCTAGCAGCCTGGAAATAATCCTCTAGCCAATATATCAGCAACTGGTCCTCAATGATCTGTAAGCTTGGAACAAAATCCATTATAGCCAGTTCAGCACTTATTTTCTTAAGTTCCACTGGAGACCTAGACAAGTAACTGATTCATTTTGTAAACCAGTGACAAAACTCAAGATATCTTTCTTGCCACTCTATAATCATAGCTTAGCTTATATCAAGCTAAGAAATTATTAAGTAATAGCATAATTCTTTGAATTGATCAAACAGCCTACCACAAAGGTACCTACAGGGTGATGAGCGTACTACATTAATCGACATTATTGAGGTATACCCATTAAAAATATACAATTTTAATATTCCCTACATTTATAATTCATTTTTAGAACATTTTGAACCCTATACTAGAGCCACTTTCCACAATTTAGTAATAAAGTCACAAACACAATGAAAATGTTTTGAGAGTAAAGAAAAGGAATGGATTGATGACAGAGAATGATGTTGAAATGGCTAATGAATTATATCAAGCATTTCAAAGTGTCTTTGTTAATGAATCAGATTTGAACGTACCAGATTTTGGTGGTAGGTATGATGGATCTGCCCTGCAAAATATTGATGTCGATTTAGATACTGTTTCAGGGCTACTTAAGAAGATAAATGTTAACAGATAAAAGGGACCTGATGGAATCCACCCAAAGTTTTTAAATGAATGCCATATTGAGTTGGCAGTTTCAATAACGATGATAATAAGACTCTTTGGAAGCAAGGATATTACCCACCTTATGGAAGATTGCAAAGATTTATCCTATCTTTAAAAAAGGCAATAAGATGGATCCTCTCAACTACTGACCTATATCCTTAAAATGTATAATATGTAAAATATGTGAGACCATAATTAGAAATAAGTTGATAGAACGTTTGGAATCAAATGATATCCTCAGCGGAAGACAGCATAGTTTTAGGAGTAAGAATAGCACTGTTACATATCTCTTAGAGTACAGTACTTTGAAGCACTGAAAAAGGCAGTTGATTTACAGATACCTGTTGATATTAACTATCTAGACTGTAGAAGGGCCTTTGATGTAGTTCCACACAGAAAGTTTTTAACTAAATTGTATGGTTATGGTATTTGAGGCAGTGTGTTGGAGTGGATCAGGGGCTTTCTTGCAGATAGAAAGCAGTTTGTTGAGGTTAGGGGTCAACATTCCACTCATCTAACAGTAACATCAGGAGTGCCACAGGGGTCTGTTTTTTATTTTTGTGAATGATCTGGTAGAGGAACTTGAATGTCCAGCCTTGATTTTTGAAGATGATGCAAAAATTTTTGTTAGATTTAACTCTGATAAAGACATTCTGGCTATGAAAAGGGACCTCCAATAACTTCAAAGTTGAAGTAAGAAATGGTTGTTAGAATTTAATCCAGACAAATGTGCAATTATGCATATTGGACATAGGAAGCCTGAAATTTCTTATCAGCTGAATAGAAGAGAAATCAATTAAACAGAAAGTAAAATGGACCTAGGAGTTCTTATTGCAAAGGATTTAAAGCCAGCCTAACATATTAGCAGAACAGTGGCCATAGGTACTAGAGTAATGGGATTAAGAGAAATTTTACCTATATGGATATTGATATGTGTTGCACACTATAATGTTCCTTGGTCCGACCGCACCTTGAGTATGCTGTTCAGGCTTGGTCACCATGCTTTAAGAAGGATATTGATGAAGTCGAAAAAGTCCAAGGGAGGATTACAAAGTTGGTACCTGAATTAAGGGATTTGCCCCATGGTAAAGATGCAAAAATCAAGGAATTACATCACTCCAGCAACGGAGACTTTGCGGAGACCTGTTTGAGTTTATAAGATCATCCATGGTTTTGAGAATGTAAATATAAATGATTATTTTGAAGTTAATACTAATAACACAAGAGCGAATACATGCAAATTAAAGAAAAGAGGGCATGTTAGAACTGTCACGAGAGCAAATGCGTTTAGTATTCGTGTTGTAAATCCCTGGAACGAAAGACCTCCCTGAATATGTTGTCAGTGCTCCAGCAATAGATGCCTTTAAGAGCAGACTGGATAATCATTGGAATCAAAGCAACTAGGCTAGTAACAATGACATCAACTGACATCATATAGAACTGATTTTTTAAGTAAGCGACGATTACTCTCCCTAAGTTGAGATTGGACTGTGATAGGATGGTGAGCATTTGAGATTAAGTACTAGCATGGATTGTACGAGGAACCAGGAACCAGTTGATAATAACTAGGACGAAGTAACCGTGGAAATGGAAAATCTGTATTCAATTGAATACACTAGTTGACCTGCAGTGCTCGAACTGGTTACAACCACAAATACAAAATAGCTAAGTCCAACGCTTAGAACAATAAGTTGAGGTGGGACCACAACAAGATAAATCTTATTCTCCCACTAATAACAAACAGATAAACCATGTGTCCGAACTTTACTCCAAAAAGCACTGTGTAAATGTGCATGCTATCATTGCCTGATTGTTGTGTGCTCATATGTTTACTCTTTAAAATACGACAAAAATATAGAGATGTTCAATTTTCAAATAAAAATTAGTTGAGGGTAGTTCACAGTTTAGCGGGCCATGCTGCTAAACGACCTCATCCCTCCACTCAGGTAAGTAGTTCGACTGAAAGTTAGGTAGGTATTTTTAGTTAGGATAGTAAGATGGGGGGTCCCAGGGGGGCGAAGCCCCCTGGCTAAGAGGTTAGGTAAGATTTTTTAGTTGGTAGTAAAAAATTGCTTCATATGCCTGTTGTCACCAATTTTAGTTGTGTGTTCATCCGCCAGTTCTCTAGTCAGAGCCTATCACCATCTATTGGTAGGTTTTGAACATTGGTATGGACCACTAAACTGTAGGTGTTCCTTAGTTGACTACTATGATTAATTGCAAGAAATGGAGTAAGAAATCATGAGCAGGGTATTTCTCTTGATTTAGGCCCAAGGCATGGAGTAAAAAAAATATATTAATAGGCTATTGTCCTAATGGATACCGAAGTGATGTTTATGAACTTGAGATGCAGTATTTTAAACTTTAGTTTAAGTAGGTGTGATCGTTACCCTGAGTGAATATCCTTTTAAACCTTGGATAGTGACGGGCAGCGAACCCTCGACCTGACGACTCAAAGTCGCGAGCGGTACTACTTTGCAACGGTGACCACAGATTTTTTGCTTTGCTAATATCTAAATACTAAATCACTGTAGACATTATTTAATTTATAGAATAAATAAACAAATAATTTATTTTCACGCATAAACAACAAGAGGATGCTTTCAGACACCTACAACAATTGCAATTTGCTAATTGAAATGAGAAGCACCAATCACAACACCTTGTTTACACTCTCATCGGTTCGGATAAACACTAACATTCTAATTTCTAATGCGGATTTTCTACGGTTTTTCAAATGACCAAGGTTGCCATACGCGCAGGAGTTTTTTTTTTTATGTTTCTAGTTAAGTTTAACTCCCAATTTAGTCTTATAATATAATCCTGCACTCCTATAGCTCACTATCCATATTTATTTCTACTTGAAAAGCGTAAACACCAATAATTCAATAGGTTAACATTCGTTTCATACACCCCTTCCATAATCTACCCGAGAAATCAGTGTTACCACCGCTACCTGAAATGTGCCGCACTGCTGTATAATCACACAATTAAGTTAGCTTAATTGGGTTAGGTTAGGTTAAATTAGGTTAGTAAGTTAAGTTAGGCTAGTTAGATTAGGTCATTTGAATACCTACCGCCCGGCACTGACACATACACAAAAAATAATGATTCCTTACAAACAGTTATTAGATTAATTCAACACATTGGAAATCTATCGGAAAAAAAAAAACAGTTTAGTCTAAAAATAGAAGGAGTGTAATAGAGCGAATTTTAACCAAACAAGACTTTTCTTATGAGTGTGACACCAGACTGGGTGGTGATAAATTGCCCTCAACGGGCCTGGGCACGAAGAAACATACAGCAAAGAGAAACAGAGATGGGGAGTTTTGTGACGCGTCAGATGTGAAGTGATAAGAGATGTGCAACGAATATACAGGAATATTCTATGTAGATGTAGGCACAGAAAAGAATCCATAACTTGAAATAAATGTAAAAATAAATCACGAGTGAGGTTGGGGAGTGAAATGAGTAGAGTGTTCATTATCTGTCATAACGGATAGTAGAGAGATTTCCAACTTCTTTTAGTCTCAGTGATTTAATGAGCTTGTTATGTATACTGATGTTATATTATTGTGCGGTATGTTCGAATCCTTAGCAGAGGAAGCTATACGTTATATTTATTTACACAACATTAGATAATGTATTTCATAGAGTATCTCAGATATACATGAATTTGAATGATATATATATATATATATATATATATATATATATATATATATATATATATATATATATATATATATATATATATATATATATATATATATATATATATATATATATATATATATATATATATATATATATATATATATATATATATATATATGAAACCGATCAAGAGTGAGGTTTGAAGCGGACGTTAGCTGAACAAAGACATTTTCACATCTTCTTAATCATAATATGTGTCACAATTAGTCCCCACTCAGATGGGGAGGACACATAAATATTGGAGTGTGGGGATAAGGCTGGATACCCTTCCTTTCTTTTGAGGGGCACCCTAGGTGGATGCCGGACCTTAAATACACAAGTGACAAATTAGTAATATCTCGAGAAGGAATCAAAACCGGGTTTGTTAGACTTGCTGATTTCTGGTTCGCATGCTCTAACACGGAGCTACCACAGCCAATTGCTCGAGCTCGTGTATTCCTTGCTCTTGTAGTACCTCATTATTAATTTCCATTTGAAAACGGGTGGACGTAGACAGGTTGAAGCTGGGGGAGTAAAACTGGATGTCCTTCCTAATGTCCCGCTGCGCAATCACCTTACCTTACTTGTCTCTTACAGACACTCGGTCTCTACTACTCAGCTAACGTGGCCACATATACAACAAATTTTCATTTAAACATATATTGTTGAATATAACTGACGTTATTATTATTGGCAAGTATGTAATTTTTCTGATTTTTTTTTATACAGGCACTCTTTTATAGCCATTGAGATTAAATAGTAAGAGTGAAAAATATGTTTGGAATCATCACTTTTCGTGTTTCTGCATAAATTATCAAATGAATTTACATGTGTTAGTGGAAGCGGTTGTTCGTTTTTTTTTTTCCTTTCTTTTTCTTTTTTATATATCCACCATTGTTTTATATTCACCTGGTGCATTTTTGTAATTCTTATTAGTAATGAAGATTTCGATATGGTTCCTTATAGACCTTCAAGCATCCTAACCTCTAGTGTCTCTGTTTCACATCTGACAAGTCACAGCAATCCCCAACTGTTTCTTTTTATTTTATGTTTTCATCATGGCCTGGCGCGATGAAGGAAGATTTATTATATTTTTTGGCCTATCATGGTATCAGAATCATAGAAATAAAAAAAAAATCTAACGGGACAATGACTCCTTTTAATATATCAAGAGAATCAGAGTTGTAGCGAATTTAATGTTTTAATCTTTTAGCTAGTTCATAAATGAGTTAGACCTACGTTGGATTATAATAATCCTTGATAGATTATCCAATATATATTATAACCTATATAATTCCATTCCAATTAAATTTTCGTATTTTCTATGTAAACTCATTAATAATGGGAAAATAACTTATTACACACTTTCACGAACACGCACACACACACACAACGCAAAGCGCTGATGGATTTAGATGTTCATAGAGCTACAGGTCCTGATGACATATCCCCTCATGTGCTTAAAAAATGCGCAATCACAATATCAGTGGCACTAAGTATCATATTTAAGGAGTCACTGGAGTCGGGGGAGATTCCAAGATGCTGGAAACAAGCAAATGTGATACCTATCTTCAAAAAGGGAAGGAGGGATACGGCTCTGAACTATAGACCAGTTTCCTTGACCAGCATAGTTTGCAAAGTTATGGAGAAACTACTAAGGAAACATATCTCTCTTCACTTGGAATCCTTCAACTTTTTGTCAGTGAGGCAACATGGCTTCAGAGAAGGTAGATCAACAGTAACAAACTTATTAGAATTTTATGATGAGGTAAGCCAAATCTTACAGGAAAGAGAGGGCTGGGCAGATTGCATATTCCTAGACTTCCAGAAAGCGTTTGACACTGTTCCACATGGGAGACTTATTAGGAAGCTGCACTCAATGGCTAGAATAGGTGGAAATGTTTTGGAATGGATAAAAACTTACTTAGAAGGAAGGGAACAGAGGGTTAGAGTAAGACACTCAGTGTCTGAATGGAGAAGAGTTAGTAGTGGAGTTCCACAGGGTTCAGTTTTTGGGCCACTTTTGTTCCTTGTATATGTAAATGACCTACCAGAGTCTGTAAATTCATTCATGAATATGTTTGCAGATGATGCAAAGATTGTGAAGAAAGAAAAAAACGAGAACAATGGTAGAGAACTTCAGGAGGATCTAAATAATCTGCATGAGTGGTCAGAAAAGTGGCTAATGAAATTCAATACCTCAAAATGTAAGGTAATGAGAATGGGTACAAGTGCAAGAAGGCCCAAGCTTGACTACTCGGTGGCTGGAGTACAACTTCAAGAGACAGAAAATGAGAGAGATCTAGGAGTAAACATACTGGCAGGTTTGTCTCCAGAAATACATATAAATGGCGTAGTAAGGGCAGCATATGCATTCTTATCAAATGTAAGGGTAGCCTTCAGGCACATGGACAAGGAAATGTTCAGAAATATTTATGTAACCTATGTGAGGCCAAAACTCGAATATGCAGCCCCCTTTTGGAATCCGCACTTGAAAAAGCACATAGCTAAGCTTGAAAAAGTTCAAAGACATGCCACGAAACTGGTGCCAGAAATACGCAATCTCGGTTATGATGAGAGGCTGAGGGAATTAGACTTGCCATCACTCGAAGCTAGAAGAGTAAGGGGGGATATGGTGACAGTCTTGAAATTCCTTCATGGTTATGATAGAGTGGATAGGGATCGATATTTCGATAAGGCTGGCTCTAGAACTAGAGGTCATAGTTTGAAGCTTCGTAAGAAAACTTCTTTGCAGGATGTAAGGAAATACTTTTTCAGTGTAAGAGTAGTTGATAATTGGAATTCGCTAAGCGAGGAGGTAGTTAATGCTATCTCAATCCATAGTTTTAAGGACAGGTACGATAAGTATCACTAAGTTTAAAATGGAACCGATCAGGAGACGGGAAGATACGAGCTTTGGGCTCTTTCCCGTAAACACAATTAGGTAATCGCAATTAGGTAATCACACGCACAGAAATGCGCAATCTCAGTTGTGATGAGAGGCTGATGGAATTAGACTTACCATCACTCGAAGCTAGAAGAGTGAGGGGGGATATATGTGACAGTCTTTAAATTCCTTCATGGTTATGATAGAGTGGATAGGGATCGATATTTTGATATGGCTGGCTCTAAAACTAGAGGTCATAGTTTGAAGCTTCGTAAGAAAACTTCTTTGCATGATGTAAGGAAATACTTTTTCAGTGTAAGAGTAGTTGATAATTGGAATTCGCTAAGCGAGGAGGTAGTTAATGCTATCTCAATCCATAGTTTTAAGGACAGGTATGACAAGTATCACTAAGTATAAAATGGAACCGATCAGGAGACGGGAAGATAAGAGCTTTGGGCTCTTTCCCGTAAACACAATTAGGTAATCACAATTAGGTAATCACAATTCATTCATGAATATGTTTGCAGATGATGCAAATATTGTGAAGAAAGTAAAAAAACGAGAACAATGGTAGAGAACTTCAGGAGGATCTAAATAATCTGCATGAGTGGTCAGAAAAGTGGCTAATGAAATTCAATACTTCAAAATGTTAGGTAATGAGAATGGGTACAAGTGCAAGAAGGCCCAAGCTTGACTACTCGGTGGCTGGAGTACAACTTCAAGAGACAGAAAATAAGAGAGATCTATGAGTTAAAATACTGGCAGATTTGTCTCCAGAAATACATATAAATGGCATAGTAAGGGCAGCATACGCATTCTTATCAAATGTAAGGGTACCCTTCGGGCACATGGACAAGGAAATCTTCAGAAATATTTATGAAACCTATGTGAGGCCAAAACTAGAATATGCAGCCCCCTTTTGGAATCCACACTTGAAAAAGCACATAGCTAAGCTTGAAAAAGTTCAAAGACATGCCACGAAACTTGTGCCAGAAATACGCAATCTCAGTTATGAAGAGAGGCTGAGGGAATTAGACTTACCATCACTCAACGCTAGAAGATTGAGGGGGGATATGGTGACAGTCTTTAAATTCCTCTATGGTTATGATAGAGTGGATAGGGATCGATATTTTGATATGGCTAGCTCTAGAACTAGAGGTCATAGTTTGAAGCTTCGTAAGAAAACTTCTTTGCAGGATGTAAGGAAATACATTTTCAGTGTAAGAGTAGTTGATAATTGGAATTCGCTAAGCGAGGAGGTAGTTAATGCTATCTCAATCCATAGTTTTAAGGACAGGTATAATAAGTATCACTAAGTATAAAATGGAACCGATCAGGACACGGGAAGATACGAGCTTTGGGCTCTTTCCCGTAAACACAGTTAGGTAATCACAATTAGGTAATCACACACACACACACACACACCATCACTACTTGATCTAGTATTCACAGATAATGTGTCGGATATTGAAAAAATTAAGTATGAACCACCAATTGGAAAGAGTGACCACTGTGTGTTGTTGATGGAGTATATCATTGAAGATATTCTGCCTGAGAGTAGAGGCACTGAGGACAAGAGGAGGAACTATCCGAAAGGAGCTTACATCAAAATGAATGAGCTTTTTGCAGTTATTGACTGGAAAACCTTATTTTACAACAAATCTATACTAGAAATGTATGACATCTTTTGTGAGAAATATGGGAAGATAGTAGATTGCTGCATACCTGTCACCAAAGTAGGTGTAATTCATGCCATAGAGAAATGGTTCGATAATGAGTGTAAAAGAGCTAAGGAGTGGAGAGACAAATGCTGGAAAAGGCATAGGAGGAGAAAAAACTTAAATGCCTGGCAAACCTACAAAAGAGCAAGAAATGACTACCTAAGTAAAAGAAGAGAGCAGAGAGAGACTATGAGAGGGACATCACTAGGAAGGCTAAAGAAAATCCCAAGCTTTTCCACAGCTTTATCAGAGGAAAACTGAAGGTAAAAGAACTGGTTTTAAGGTTAATGAGAGCGGATGGAAGCATCACTGAGACGGATGAAGAGATCTGCAAAGAATTGAACAAGGAGTTTCAGGCAGTATTTATAGTATAAAATAACCCACCTCCTCAAATTGCAGAGATAGAAGCTCAAGGGCCGGTATTAGAGAATATCAACCTTACAGCCACAGAGGTATGCAAAGAGCTCATGGAGTTAGAAGTTCATAAAGCTACAGGTCCTGATAACATTTCCCCTCATGTACTTAAAAAAATGCACAAACTCAATATCAGTGGCACTAAGTATCATATTTAAAAAGTCACTGAAGTCAGGGGAGATTCCAAGATGCTGGAAGCAAGCAAACGTGATACCTATCTTCAAAAAGGGAAGGGAGGATACGGCTCTAAACTATAGACCAGTTTCCTTGACTAGCATCATTTGCAAAGTTATGGAGAAACTACTAAGGAAACATATCTCTCTTCACTTGGAATCTTTCAACTTTTTGTCAGTGAGACAACATGGCTTCAGAGAAGGTAGATCAACAGTAACAAACTTATTAGAATTTTATGATGAGGTAAGCCGAATCTTACAGGAAAGAGAGGGCTGGGCAGATTGCATATTCCTAGCCTTCCTGAAAGCATTTGACACTGTTCCACACGGGAGACTTATTAGGAAGCTGCAAGCAATGGCTAGAATAGGTGGAAATGTCTTGGAATGAATAAAAACTTACTTAGAAGGAAGGGAACAGAGGGTTAGAGTAAGACACTCAGTGTCTGAATGTAGAAGAGTTAGTAGTGAAGTTCCACAGGGTTCATTTTTAGGGCCACTTTTGTTCCTTGTATATGTAAATGACCTACCAGAGTCTGTAAATTCATTCATGAATATGTTTGCAGATGGTGCAAAGATTGTTAAGAAAGTAAGAAACGAGAACAATGGTAGAGAACTTCAGGAAGATCTAAATAGTCTGCATGAATGGTCAGAAAAGTGGCTAATGAAATTCATTACTTCAAAATGTAAGGTAATGAGAATGGGTACAAGTGCAAGAAGGACCAAGCTTGACTAGTCGGTGGCTGGAGTACAACTTCAAGAGACAGAAAATAAGAGAGATCTAGGAGTAAACATACTGGCAGATTTGTCTCCAGAAATACATATAAATGGCATAGTAAGGGCAGCATATGCATTCTTATCAAATGTAAGGGTAGCCTTCAGGCACATGGACAAGAAAATGTTCAGAAATATTTATGTAAACTATATGAGACCAAAACTCGAATATGCAGCCCCCCTTTTGGAATCCGCACTTGAAAAAGCACATAGCTAAGCTGAAAAAAGTTCAAAGACATGCCACGAAACTGGTGCCAGAAATACGCAATATCAGTTATGATGAGCGGCTGAGGGAATTAGACTTGCCATCACTAGAAGCTAGAAGATTGAGAGGGGATATGGTAACAGTCTTTAAATTCCTTTATGGTTATGATAGAGTGGATAAGGATCGATATTTTGATATGGCAGGCTCTAGAACAAGAAGTCATAGTTTGAAGCTTCGTAAGAAAACTTCTTTGCAGGATGTAAGGAAGTACTTTTTCAGTGTAAGAGTAGTTGATAATTGGAATTCGCTAAGCGAGGAGGTAGTTAATGCTATCTCAATCCATGGTTTTAAGGACAGGCATGATAAGTATATATATATATCTATATATATATATATATATATATATATATATATATATATATATATATATATATATATATATATATATATATATTTCTTATTTGTATTTTTTTTTGTAATATATATATATATATATATTTTTTTTTTCTTGCATATATATATATATATATATATATATATATATATATATATATATATATATATATATATATATATATATATATATATATATATATATATATATATATATATATATATTGTGGAGGATTTCCTGTGTGTTATTTACCCTTCGATCTTATAACCCCCTAAATTCGGAAATCCTGACACGGCTTCAGTAGAGGCCTACCACGATCTCAAAATTAAATCCTCTACCAATAAAATATAATTAATATTACATGCATAGACATACATGCAAATATTTTATATGGGGGTTTATGAACTGCTGATATGTGAATATTTAAATAAACTCTCCTCACCTTAAAGTAAAACTTCCTCATACAGAATAATACATTTTCTAACATACATTCTACCTACGAGTGTTCAATTAAATGAGCTCATTCTGTCCCTCACACGTAGTTATAAATATTGTTAGAAATAAGGTAAATCTGCATTGCATCTGTACTCATCTGTCCGGATAACCCTGATGTCGTCAGCAATCACGGGATTCCCAATCAAACTCATTGAATATCTTCTGATCCACGTATCTCTATCACGTTCTTCTACTTGAGTGTCTCGTAACGTCTCACGAGTACCACTAATAATAAACTTATAAGTACTGTTAACAAACACAGTAAGAATGAGTGCCTCGTAGCATCTCACGACGGCAACTAATTATTTGTAAGAAAGTCCCACAAACTCCTCTAGTTTGTCGGGGTCCTTGGTACTAGGACTAAGTTGAGTTATGACTTGCTTACAACAGTTCTTTGTTCAACGAGGCGATGCAATAAACGTTATCAAGGAGGTGAAGGGTTAATGGCTAAAATCCATTAGTGCCCTACATTCCTTTCTCCACGTCTTCTACGACCAGCCTCCCTAATAAACTACACATTACACATACGAATATACGTGTATACATGATAGAAATTAATAAGTATACATGCTAAGTCTAAAAGTATACATTCATGCACTTACGTTACAATAAACGAAACTATATGCAAAATAACACTTACATAATGTACGTACAAATAAACTGTCTTGAAATATATTCAAGACATCCTGGGCCCCTCCAAAAAGGAAAAAATGGAGGATCTCCCCATCAGTACTACAATTTATCATCAATGATTAAGCGTGCCCACAATTCTTTAACCCTTTGGGCAGCTTGACGTTCATATCTTTCATAATTTGATGATTCCTCTTCGTATACTTCTGACAACAGATATTCCCATGAGAGCTTTTCAGACCAAGCTCTCTGAATAAGAATTTTCCCTCTTCTTAGTAAGGGTGATATTAGACCTAAGGGGTCCAAAAATATACCCACCAGTGACAGAAGTTTCTGTTTTGTCAGCACTTCATCTCTAGCCTTCAGACCTTTCAATGACAACTTGTCTGTATTTATATTCCAGATTAAACTAAAGATTGATACGTTAGGAGATCTAGATTCTTTAGAAAGTCGCTGATCCAGTACCCTTTGAGGTCTTGCATTGTTGGAATTCAATGCTTGCAGTGATATTTTGGCCTTTTCCCACTCTACATCTGCAGTATTGCATATATCATACTGTTTCTCTTCACTGGTACAAGCATCCAACAAATTACCCACATGAACATTCTCCAATATTTCCTCCAACTGTTCTATTAGAGACTTCATTTGTCCAAAGGCACTCTGAAAATTGTGTAGGAGAGGAGTGTGGATAGGCTTCAAGGGAACGTACTCTGTAAAACTTCTAAGTGTAGTTTTATCTTCGTAATGCACTTCTTGCTTTACTCCAATACTCTCTGGCTCCCACATCTTATTAACAGGCTCTATGGCCTTCTCAATCAACAGCTTATTAACAGGCTCTATGGCCTCTTCAATCAACAACTTATTAACAGGCTCTATGGCCTCTTCACTCAACAAATTAACTGGTCTTTTGGCCTCATCAATCAACTCTTGTGTTGTAGTAGGCAATAACTGTGTTCCTACTCGCATAACAAGTTGGTTTTGTACACTACTGGACCCATGTTGAGTATCACGAGGAATATGGCCATACAACATGACACCACCTGGTGTTTCCATCAAAGTATAGACATCCCACTTGTTAATACCACTAACAAACTGACTAAAATGTAAGGCACCAATAACAATGCCAATGTTGTCAAGTACATCACTATCAATATCTTCATCGGCCAACTTGTGACCATTAGACTTTAACACATTTGCAGCCTTTGCTAGTCCTGGAGTGTGGATGCTAATTACCATGTCATCAACTACGAGTAATTTAACTCTGGCTCTTCTTTTCCCCAATTTGATAACTACATTTACAACAGGAAAACTTCCTTTCTTTGTCTCAGAACGAAATGCATCAATACCAAGAGACATTTCATCTACTGGGGTTAATTTAAGCCTTTCAGCTAATTCCCTAGTTATAAAGGAACACTGGGAACCTGTATCAAAGAATAACCTAGTATTTACCCAAAGATTTCCCTTTGAGCTGCTTATTTTTCCACTTGCAGTAGGCAGAGCACATGAAGGTAAACTCGGCTTCACCATTTGCCTCTGTACTGCCTTTATAGTCATCACACCAACATGTTTCTTGTCCTTTTCGGAGTCAGAATGTTCTGGCTCATTGCTTGACTCATCTATATTTGAACCATTTTCTGACTGTTCATTCAGAAATGTAGGTTCTTCAAACCTTCTACGAAATTTTGACTCTTGTTCATAACACAAGGCTGCATGATGACCATTTTTCTTACACTTCTTACAGTTTAACTGAGTGTAACATTCATTTGCATAATGCCCTGACTGAGTACATCTCAGACATTTGTTATTGTTTCTCAGTTTGTCTCTGCGTTTGTTTATACTAACTACTTTATTACACTGTTCAGACTTATGACCTTGCCAACCACAGAATACACATTCTGTTTTACTATTTACTACCTTTGCAGTAGCACCATAACTACCCACATTCTTTTTATAGGACTGGGTCTCATCTCCCTGGGAGGTTTGGGTCTCTCCCTTTGTGTTATCTTTAGTGAAGTTGCCTTCTATATAATATACATATTTTCCCAGTTCCTTCAAGAGGGTTTCATATGTAGGATATTTTGTGTCTATTTTCATGCTAATCCAGTTCTCAACATCTTCTGGCAATTTCATCATCACGAGTTCTGAAAACACCCAATCAGTGTTCTCCATGTCTCTATAATTTTTCAGACTTCGAGTAATGGCTTCTACTTCCTGCTTGAACTTAAAAAGTGATGAATAATTAGAACAGGGAGTTGGTATTTTTACCAATTTCCTCATTAAATTTCGTACAATCCTGTCCTTGCTGGCATAAACAGCTTGCAGCTGTTGAATGCATTCATCATAACTCTCACTAGCAACAGGATATCCCTTTATGGTGTCTTTTGCATCTCCTTTAAGGGCATTTCTTAAGATGGTAAACTTTGTCATAGTTGCCATAGAAGTGCTATGTACTAAACTATCAAACGTGTCCCAAAACTCGTTCCATTCATCATAGTTTCCAGAGAACTGTGGTATTTTTACTTCAGGAAATTTCGGTGTGGGTTGCCCACTGGGGAGGCTTGAACTCTCGGAACTAGGAGCCCTAGTACTCTTCATAGTTCCTAACCCACGAATCCGTTCTAGGACAGCTAAGCTAATATTATTTACTGTTTCAGCTAGACTGTCATGTTCTGTATCCTCCTCTTCAGAATCCCTTTTAAGGGGCTTATACTCGACATATTCTTCATACTTCCTATCATATCTTTCGAATCTATCTGTTAGCGTATGATGACATCTTTCTAAATAATTAACAACAAGTGTCTCATCATCTTTGGCAAGTTCTGTTTGACACTGAACACAATCACGTTGAATCAATTCCCGAAGGCGTTTTAATGCCTCAGGTTTAACCGACATATTGAGAAAGCAAATAGAACATAAAACAACAAACAAATAGTTGATGCAATTTTATCAGCAAAGAATCCACGATCTTCTTTATGCATCCACAGTGCAACGAACAATCACTCTGTAAAGAGTATCAAAGGACAATCTTCCAAAATTTCAAGATAATAACATACAGTTATTTAATTGCGTCAATTATGACGCCAATCCTCAAAGTGTAAAACACACTTTTCATCAATTAAACGACACTGTTAAGTCAGCAACAGTAAATGGAAAGTGTAATGCAAACCACACTGTTCCTCAGATAAACGACACTGTGCACCTAGCAGTAGGTGGGTCACTACCTTCTGTGTATTTTCGTAAACAAAGGAATCAATACGACATTCTAAACTTCGTTAAATGGGAAATATGTAAACACACAAATCCCTAAAAACCACTGTTCACCCAGCCGAAATTGGGTACTAATATCCAAATTACTTAATGGACGCTCAACTACGAAAGTATATTTCGTTTCCACAGATAGAGAAATGCTTTATCCACTTGGGAAATGGATTCTCTTATATATTTCAACAACCACTTAAATTTCAAAGTTATATTTGCAATATTCATGCAAATACATGCAATGCTCCTCCCCGTTTTCGCTGAAATGTGGACGATTTTAACCGTAGAGTTTTACACTAACTTCTTACAAGGTGGGAGCTTATCTAAAATGTACACTATTTTCACCATTACCACACCAATTCTCATCCGGTTCGAAGGACCAAAAGCTGTGGAGGATTTCCTGTGTGTTATTTACCCTTCGATCTTATAACCCCCTAAATTCGGAAATCCTGACACGGCTTCAGTAGAGGCCTACCACGATCTCAAAATTAAATCCTCTACCAATAAAATATAATTAATATTACATGCATAGACATACATGCAAATATTTTATATGGGGGTTTATGAACTGCTGATATGTGAATATTTAAATAAACTCTCCTCACCTTAAATTAAAACTTCCTCATACAGAATAATACATTTTCTAACATACATTCTACCTACGAGTGTTCAATTAAATGAGCTCATTCTGTCCCTCACACGTAGTTATAAATATTGTTAGAAATAAGGTAAATCTGCATTGCATCTGTACTCATCTATCCGGATAACCCTGATGTCGTCAGCAATCACGGGATTCCCAATCAAACTCATTGAATATCTTCTGATCCACGTATCTCTATCACGTTCTTCTACTTGAGTGTCTCGTAACGTCTCACGAGTACCACTAATAATAAACTTATAAGTACTGTTAACAAACACAGTAAGAATGAGTGCCTCGTAGCATCTCACGACGGCAACTAATTATTTGTAAGAAAGTCCCACAAACTCCTCTAGTTTGTCGGGGTCCTTGGTACTAGGACTAAGTTGACTTATGACTTGCTTACAACAGTTCTTTGTTCAACGAGGCGATGCAATAAACGTTATCAAGGAGGTGAAGGGTTAATGGCTAAAATCCATTAGTGCCCTACATTCCTTTCTCCACGTCTTCTACGACCAGCCTCCCTAATAAACTACACATTACACATACGAATATACGTGTATACATGATAGAAATTAATAAGTATACATGCTAAGTCTAAAAGTATACATTCATGCACTTACGTTACAATAAACGAAACTATATGCAAAATAACACTTACATAATGTACGTACAAATAAACTGTCTTGAAATATATTCAAGACATATATATATATATATATATATATATATATATATATATATATATATATATATATATATATATATATATATATATATATATATATATATATATATATATATATATATATATATATATATATATATATATATATATATATATATATATATATATATATATATATATATATATATATATATATATATATATATATATATATATATATATATATATATATATATATATATATATATATATATATATATATATATATATATATATATATATATATATATATATATATATATATATATATATATATATATATATATATATATATATATATATATATATATATATATATATATATATATATATATATATATATATATATATATATATATATATATATATATATATGCAACTGACACTAGAGAGATACGTATACTTTCATGATAGGCAAATTGATTGATTGCTATGAAAGAAGGACATACATAGATATGTACTAATATGAAAAGATATTTGTTGTCCGAATGTACAAAAATAGACTGTGTTGATATTGAAAGAATTACATTAGTTGTTAATTACAATAACAATTGAAAATTACGTTTTGGATAACGCAAAGTTATTACTTATAGTTTGCTAAAGTATTTATTATGTCATTAAGGGAAAATAATTTATCTAGATCTCATTAAGGGTTTCGAAGGCAGCGTAACACCACAATAACAGAGTTATCGTCTGCACTCCTAATCACAGTCTGCAGCTGTCGACGACTGGAAGAGGGAGTGTGTCGAAATACGTCTTATTTGCAGGCCGTTCTCGTGTGTTTTATATGTAAATTACTTACAATTAGAAGCACTCTTTATGTCAGTGATATCTGTAGTCGTGCCAAGTGTCCCTTTGTAGTTTTCAAAAGGGCAGCACTATGACGAATGCAGTGTCTAAGATGATCGAAAGCACAGCCCGGAAACTCCATGTGAGTGAAAAGACCCTCTCACGGAGTGGACTGTCCTTCGTGGCTGCCATTTACGTCTATAAGATCATCTTTCCCAGACTCCAAAAACTGTATCATGCCACGAAGCCCGAGAAGGATATGGAGTTACAGGACATGGTCCGTCAGATGAAAAAAGGAGGGCCATCCGTCAATCGAGAATTCTTTCTGCAGTTGAAGAAATTGATCAGAGTCATTATACCTGGCCCGTGGTCCAAACCCGCAGCTCTCTTGTACCTACACACGTTAACGCTAGTAGCTCGGACTTTCCTCTCCGTCTATGTTGCGCAGCTCGAAGGGCGGGTTGTCAAGTACATCGTCCGCAAGGACGTCGTGAATTTCTCTTTCATGATGACGAAGTGGCTCAGCATTGCCATTCCTGCTACCTTTGTGAACTCCATGATCAGATACTTAGAGTCTCATCTTGCACTCACGTTTCGGTCGAACTTAGTCAAGTATTCCTACGATCTCTACTTTAAGAACCAGTGTTACTACCGTGTCTCCAATCTCGATGGCCGCTTGGAAAACGCCGACCATTGCCTCACGGACGACATCACGGCATTTACGTCGAGCATCGCGCATCTTTATTCTCACATAACTAAACCACTGCTTGACTGTTTGATCATTACGTTATCTCTTTACAATTTAGGAAGAGCTCGAGGTGGAGCGAGTATACCAGGTTTGACCAATTTGCTGAGTCTGGTAGTTTTAAGCTTTTACTGTACATGGTAATTAAGCTTTAACTTTGGCCTAAGTTAGCAGAGGTATAATAACAATGTTAATACTGTAATTTTATGGAAGTTATTTGATGAGGAATGGGGAGCATGTTTTTTTTAGGAAAGAATAGAGCAAATGGTGTTAGTTTGCAACTTACTCATTGTCAGTAGTTGTTAATTATGTAAAAAATCACCCAGTAACAAACTCCAATATTTTCCAGTTATCAGTTTGCTATGCTTCCTCTGCTTTCTAGGTTAGGTTACCCTGTTTGCACATTGTGCTAATCATTGTTGTTGTTACTGTTGTTCCCTAAACTGCCGGATCAAACAGCCCCAAGTATGACCTCTGCCAATCCTAGGCTTTCCCCCTGAGCTCTCAGGGAGTGTATGTTGTGTTGGTGGCGTATGTGGTTATGTGTGGAGCAGTTTTCCTTAATATGTGTCTTGGGTTGCTCTTAGTGTCTCCGGCTAGGAGTTCTCAAGAAATGGCTGCCAGAGAGTCATTTCTTGATGTAGAAAAAATAGTTATTGTATGTGTTATGTTGAGAGAGGAGGTAATTGCCTGAATGACCTAAACCCCTTCCAGATTCTCGTGCCATGTGAGTGACAGGGGTAGGTTGTAGAAGTTTGACCTCTTTTACCGCTGCTTTATTTTGAGTTGCAGCTCTGGAGGGTGGACCTGCAAAAAAGACGCTGCCACTCCATGTCCAAATAATTTAGTCATGTGGTATTACTTGATTGCATTGTGCAAAATATCAATATCTCTTTAACCTAGCTTCTCAGCAGTGATGTAAGTGTTTTCCACAGTGTTTTTAATCCTTATTGAAGCCTTTTTCAGAACACATATGTGGTGCAAAGGAAAGACATCCAGCAGTGGATGGATTACTTCAGAGGATAAAAACCCTCTTAAATTAGAATCAACAGGCTAGTGATCAAAGTTGAGACAATTACCGAAACAAACTTATTAGATGTTCAGCATTACATCATATCTTATTGTATTATTCATTTAATTTAATCATAAACAGTAAATTACATAAGCTTAGTAAAATTGGATCGGCAAAAATAAAGACTCCCAGTACATTAAATAACCCCATAAACCGTTAGCCTAGGCTAGGTTAAGTTAATGCCTAATCAAACCTAATCCTACCTTACCTTACCTTACCATACCTAAGCTAGCAATTTATGGGTTTATTTAATGTACTGGGAGTCATCATCTTGACTTGATCCAAAAAATTTTAGCTTTTTCTCTAGATTTTCAGCAATGGCAAGATTCTGCATATTGAAAAGCTATTTCTGTGAACACATTTTTTTTTTTTTATGATTGTGACACCAGGACGGGCAAAAAATAATAAGATAAAACAGCCCTCATCAGGCTTGGGCACGAAGAATACATAAAGTAAAGAGAAACAGAGATGGAGAGTGTAATTACTTGTCAGATGTGAAGGGATAATAAAAGATGTGTAATGAATAACCAAGAATATTCAGTGTAGCTGCAGGCATAGAAAAAGAACCGTAACTGAAGGAAGACTTAACATCGAACTGTCCTGGACAGACCTATTTAAGTTCAAAAAACCTTCAGCTGTAGTATTGCAACGGTAGCTAATAACTCTTTTTTTACTGATACATTTCTATTTTTGAAGTGAACTGTAGGGTCTGGTGTGATAGAACATGGTATTGGAATTAATGTCTGCTAGCAATTGCTGCTGAGTCATAATTTCATTTACTTCAGATTTGATAGTTATTTAGGCCTTTTCTAATCTTAACTTTTACGTTATTATGTTATAAGTAGTCCAAGTTTTGACTGAGAGTATAAATCCATGAGTTCAGAGAAACAACAAACTTTCCTTAAACTGAATTGGAAATGGAGTTCATTGTATGCCTGTATCTCTGTCTTATACATTTATGGCACTGATGTATAACAGTTTGGTACTATTTATCATTCTGTTGTAGTATACATGTATATATTTAGTATATATTTGCATAATCTTCATTCACAGTTGGAAACATTGATGATCTAGTAATCATAAATACTATGTAGCCAGATGGGATGTTATGTATTAATTAATTTTTGGATATCTTGGGGACCGCTTTAGCGTAGACTTGGGAGGTAAGGACCTGCATTCAACTCCACAGTAGGGGTGAGAGGAAGGACATCCAGGCTCAATTCCCCAGCTTTAATCCGTCTGTTTGCCCATAAATGGTGAAGAATAGTGACAAAAACGGAAAGAAAAAATAACTTTGGATTAACTTATTGATGATGATGGATTACTTAAATAGGGAAATTTTAAGGCTTTTATTATTTATTTGAGTAGCTTCATTGATTTAAAAAGTTGCCTTTTCATATGGCTAATACTGCTATAAAAAAGTGAAAGTGGGTTTTTCGAGTCATTTACATGTAAAGCAGAATATAATATTCCTCGGTATTCACTGAAGATGCTCTCCCTCTCTAAGTAAGAATATTTTTAGTAAATTTCTTTTGTTTTAATAATTTAGATGCTCAAAGACTCATCTCTTTCAATCATGAGAATATAGTTTTGAAGGCTACATGATGACTCTCCATATAGTTATTGATCTCCCTTATCTGTTTCACATTGAATTATAAAGCGAGCTGAAGTGGTACTTAGAAGCGTGGGGTGAGAAGTGACCATTTTAGAGTAAAGTCCTCTTTGAGGGGACGAATATATCTGTCCACACCACCTGGTCAAAGTTCTTTAAAAGGACCTCTTAACAGTAAAATTGTGTCACCTTGTTTGTTTGTAATGAATGTGTTTTGGGCTTACTAGTTAGTGGTTATCTCAATGAACCTTAATCTTTCTTATATCTTATTGTCTCCATATTGATAGTGGAAAGGTGTATGAACTTCTTTTAAAACTTGGCATTCTCTTTCATCTATTTTAGCATGTCTGTCTGGCTGTTTAGCTATCTGTTCATCTATTTGCCTTTCTAACATTTTTATTTATTTATGTTTATATCTTTTAGTATGGTTTTTTGTTTATTGATCTCTTCATCTATGTATCTCGCATTTTGTTTGTTTGTTTATTTGCTTGTATATCAGTCAGTCATCTTATCTATTTAGTTATCTGTTTGTATCTGTATTATATCTCTGTACTCCTTGTTTATTATATAAATGATACATAGTAATTTGCCCTTAAAAAATCTATCAAATATTAACATTTATAACTTTTCTCATTTGGAGTAATATAGCAATATTTATGCTATTTCTGAAGAAACATATTTACAAACTACACAAATGACATAATTGGCCAGGACAATCTAGAAACTGTCTGAAGGTGAGATAACTGTAGAGGAGCGCTGTTAACAACACTGTCTGTAATTACTACATCATTATATCATCTTAAAATCTTTTCTTATCAGATGAACTTGAGGTTATTAAGACTTATACTAAATATAGTTACCTTGTTCATTTGGTGTTGCTCTCTGCAATTCTTTTTTCTTAATAAATAGAGATGTTGTTTATTTCTTCTGCTTTTGAACGAATAATTGCAACCGTACATGTTTTGAAAGTTCTTTGAGTGGGAGTTTAAATCCAAGATATAATGAGAAATGTTGCTTATGCCAAGGCTTTTTGCAGTTTCAGTATGTATGCTGAAGTGTATGCCTACCCTTAGTACCTTTTAGAAGAAAACCAGCTCTCGCCAACAGCAAGCACTTTTTAGCTTGCCTACTTCTGAGACTTTACTTGGGTTCTGTTGCTTCTCTCCATGTAGTTGACTTTTAAGATAAGCAGGGGAATAGGAAGGTAGAATTCTTGTCCCACTATGCTAGGAGAGAGAGAGAGAGAGAGAGAGAGAGAGAGAGAGAGAGAGAGAGAGAGAGAGAGAGAGAGAGAAATGAGATTTGGTCTCTCTCTCTCTCTCTCTCTCTCTCTCTCTCTCTCTCTCTCTCTCTCTCTCTCTCTCTCTCTCTCTCTCTCTCTCTCTCTCTATATATATATATATATATATATATATATATATATATATATATATATATATATATATATATATATATATATATATATATATATATATATATATATATATATATATATATATATACTGTATATATATATATATATATATATATATATATATATATATATATATATATATATATATATATATATATATATATATATATATATATATATATACTATATATATATATATATATATATATATATATATATATATATATATATATATATATATATATATATATATATATATATATATATATATATATATATATATATATATATATATATATATATATATATATATATATATATCATCTTCGAAGTACTGTATATTAAATCTTAATTAAAATTACGCAATTTTATGAGAGATAATTATGTAATTCTGTTAATGATTGTCCCATCAAATTTTTTCAAGGTAAAATTTGATTACTTAAGCAAGGTAACTGATAGTGGGGGCTGTTCTTTCCATTTTTTTGACGAGGTCACTTAAAATGACCAAATATTTGTTTTTTCCTAATGTTAATGGATGTGACTTATATTAATGTAAATTCTTTGTAAATTGTTTATAAACCATATATCCCATTTTCGTCGACTTTTCAAATCAGGAATATGATTTGTTCGATGATATTTTAGAATGACTTAAGTTTTTATATTGATTTTTTATGTTTGATCGTTTCAGTATTTGTGGCATTATTGAGCACTTGGATTTTGAGTTTATGAAGTCGAGTTCCACAAAGCAGTTTTCAGTGTTTCCAACAACATGTTCATGTGATTATGAAAACTGATGTTAATATGTTTAACTGTTAACTGTGAAGCAATATTTGCTTTTCATGCTGTTTATATTTACAGCTGTTATTTAGTGTATTATACTTATATTCGTTTGAGGCTAAAACTTATGATTATTGTAGTTATTAGTATCAAGACAGTAATTCATATAGTTGCATGAAAGCTTGCAGAGAATTACTTACAACAGACAGCGTTGTAATCAAGAAGAAAGAGTTACATTGATTATTAGAGCAAGGAAAAGATTAAAATGAAAAAAGTATGATATATTCTGATATGAACACAGATACAAACAAAAACCTACCCATTATCTACCCATGTATTAATGTATGTATTACTGTACTGTACTGTATTATCACATTATTACTGTAAAAAGTCAAAGTTTTTCTTTGACTCAGCCATCCCCATTATGTGGGGAATATGACTTTGGTATATGGATTAAGATTCATTAATACTCTATACTTTATGTTTATGTAGTAGCTGAGAATCTTTTGCCTTACTACAGTACAGTACTGTATATGTACAGTACTTTTTTTTTTACCTAAGTAAGCACAAGATACGAACAATATTACTTACGAACGGGCTTCTGGAACCCAGCTTGCTCGTAAGTTGGGGAGTGTTTGTATTATTAGCTTGTTAATATAGGAGAAATAAATACCAAGTTTCGTCACCCAGTACAATTCGCCTGCTATCAGAAATTATGATGCGAGTGACCGTTACTTCTGGGAAAGTGGAAAAGAATAAAGTTCATAAGTTTTAATATACCTCTCTGTAGCCTTTGAGTTTGCGAATGTAACAGTAGTGCAAACGTGTGGATGGAATTAACTATTTACGAGTGACTTAAATTCAACTGTGGAAAAGCTATCCTCAGAGAGATTAGCTTGATGGCTGTTTGAAGGCAAATAGTAGTAATGATTAAAGTAATAATAATAATAATAATAATAATAATAATAATAATAATAATAATAATAATAATAATAATAATAAGTCTGTAAATATAATGCACTCTTAAGAAAAGTAAAATTTTAGAAATGAAAAAGCACTAAGAGTGAATACGTATTACGGTACGCTTTCAGATAGATCATATGAAATTGAAGTTGAACTATAGATCAATCTTGCAGTGTGAAAAGAGAGAGAGAGAGAGAGAGAGAGAGAGAGAGAGAGAGAGAGAGAGAGAGAGAGAGAGAGAGAGAGAGAGAGAGAGAGAGAGAGAGAGAGAGAGAGAGAGAGAGCGCATTGTTTGCTCTTGTTAAATAATTCTGTGTTTTGCTATTCAAAAAGCTAGTAGTCGCCGTGGCTCAGTCGGTAGCGTCTCCGACTCTGAGGCGTCAGGTCGAGGGTTCGCGCCCCGTCACGGTCTGAGGTTAGCAAAGGCATGCACTCAGCATAAGGATTACATCTGCCAAAACAAGTCCTTCGCAAGAAGGCAACCGTCCTAGCCCTTGGTTGAAAGGGGACTCCGTGACGTAAAACCGGATTATTATTACTATTCAAAAAGCTATAATGCTTTACCTTTCCAGGGTAAAGTCTTTTATTACAGTCTTTATGATTGATTCCTGTACTCTGTAGTTACTATAGATTGTGACCATGCATTTATAGTATCTTGAGAACTGGCTCTTAATATGTCAGTGGCTGATAAGTGATCCTTATTATTAAATAGTAATATATTTTATTTTATGAAGAAAATCAATCAATACAAATCACCATTTGTCCGTATATCAAGAGTTTAACTTTCTGTTATGTTGTTATTCTCCTTTCAGGTCCCGCTTTAGGTACTTTGGTTATTATGATCACTGGCCGGATTCTTCGTCGTGTCTCTCCTAAATTTGGTGTGTTGGTTGCGGAGGAAGCTCACAGGAAAGGCTATCTCAGGGCTATCCACTCACGCATCATCACAAATGCAGAGGAAATTGCTTTCTATGGAGGGCACAAGGTAAATCCTATTAAATTATTATATTTTTTTTATATACAACAGCTCCAATATCTCATGTAAAGGGGATGACCAAACCAAAGAACACTTTACTAAAAGCCAAAGCACACCTCAATCACTCCTCTTAGCTCCTTTGGATGCCACAACTCCCTGCCACCGTCTGGCTTGGGTCATGCGCATGTCAGGTGGGCAAGGGTCCTTTGCTGAGATGCCAGTATGAATATAGAATATCAATACTTGTACAGTGTATACCCTTGTACAATTTCAGCCGAATATTTTTTAACTGTACTGTATAGTATTAGAATAGTAAACACTGATTGACGGCTGCATATGTAGTTATATTTTCAGAAGCTTTCAGACTTCCCTTTCAATCATACGCTCTACTTTTGAATTTTGAACAACTATGTTATATATTATTCCATCTATTCTTTGGAGTAAGATTGTATCACTATATATTTTAAAAAGATGTAAGTTTGTGAATTTCCGTATTCTTAATTTTTTTCATATTTTTTTGGTTTATGTGTCACTATTAGTTTCCATGTAGGAGTGAACACAGATGAATTGGACCTGAGGAATTGAGCCAGGATGCCCTTCCTATCGCACCAATGTGGGCTCGAACACAAGTCTATCACCTTCCGAGTTGAGCACTCTACTGGTTACACTACGGTGGTCCCCTTCATCCTAGCAGCATTACTGGTGGCAAATATTAGTAAATATACATTTAACAGATTGCAATAATTTCTTTATTTCCATTTTTAAGGTTTATATTATATTATGTATTTCCAGGTTGAACTTGGCATCTTGCAAAAAGCATATATATCTTTGGTAAGCCAGATGAAAACAATCTTTAACAAGAGGCTCTGGTACATTATGCTTGAACAGTTCCTAATGAAATATGTATGGTCTGGTGCAGGCATGGTAATGGTTGCAATCCCTCTGTTGACTTCAACCAGAAATGAGAGTAAGTATGCTTTGTGTAAAGAGGACTTTTTCAAGTCAGGATTAAGGTCAAGCATTGAGTATTAATATATACAATAAGTATAACTGGATATAGCATGGTGTAACAACAGTATTGATCTACTTTCTACCTTGAACAAATGTTGTGGTAAGCATTACTGCTTTTAAACAGTAAACAAGTAGTTTATTTATATTTTTATGCCATATTTACTGCTTTGATTTCAATTCTAAAGATTGTATTATAGTGTTATGAGATAACTGTGTATAACTGTACACTTTTTTCATAAGTATTGTTTTTCTTTATGCGATTATAACAATATATAGTAAAATATACCTTCTAGTAAGCACGATAAGCTGTTATGCTCATGATATCCTGTTTCTTCTGTATTATCACGTTAAACCTGTAGCTGAAGAATCTGATGGTGGTGTTTCTGGTAGAACACAGTATTTTACAACTGCCAAAAACATGCTCACATCTGGTGCTGATGCTGTTGAGCGTCTCATGACATCTTATAAGGTTAGTGAGTGTAAATATATTTCAATGCTTTTAATGCTGAGTACAGATGTCCCTCATCTCACACAATTTTGAATATTGTGGTGTTGAATATACATAATTCGAAAATAAAAAAAAAAAAAAAATTCCCCCAAAAATACATTATATCAACAACAGAACTGTTTTTACATAGATATAAGTTGTATTTTGGTAAAGTTTAAGTGCAGCACAGTAATCTAGGCATAATTTAAAGTATGTAGTAGGTTGGGAATATATTATATGCAAAGTACTGTACTGACAGATTTATATAAGGGTTTTGACTAGAGGTGAGTTTTGATTTACATGGAAAGTGGTGGAGCCAATTAACAGTGTAAGATGAGGAACAACTGTATCCTTAGTTTTAGTTTTGAAGTTTCAAATGGATGTTTAAGTAAAACTCTTTGTAGCTAACATAATTCCGGAGCTTTCAATGAATTCCATTTTCAGGTTGTAATACAGTACAGTATATACAATTTTAACTTGGCTTCACTTGCTCAATGTAAACGTTTTAAATTTTTCGTTTGTATTTCAGTAAAATATGTCCAGTGAAAGATCCCTGATAAGGTGATGAATGATTAATGACATTTTTGGGAATGTAAATTTCTATTTTTAGGAAAAGATCTCAGCATTACTTAGAGAAATATATGCCCTCAAGAACATATTTTTAATGAAATTTAAATACTTTAAAGATCAAGTTCACGATATATTTGTATTTTTTGGTAGTTGTATCCAAATTTAGCTGGTATAATGGGATCTATAATCCACGTTTTATATGTCACTATTAGTTCATAATATGGGGGTGGACACAGAGAGAGTATGGCTTGGGAAATAAGGCTGGTTGCCCTCCCTAGCTCCCCACAATGGGCTTGATCGCCACTCTGTCATCTCCCTTGTCGAGCAGTTTGACCGCTCTTCCACCGTGTTCCCCGGTTTCTGTAATGGCTTGCTTAGCAATGTTAAATTTTATGCATTTACAATGATTGTGTACAGTTCCTTTGCTTATTATGGATGTTTTACAAAAATAGTTGGTTTAATGACATGCTTGGCATAATTATTGATATAGAATAAAATTTTTGACAGAATAGACTTCATTAATTCCTTTATTTATATATGCCAAATATAAAGGCTATATATTCACTACTTTTAATAAGTGACTGAACAGAAGTTCTATTCTTGTGTGGAATGCTATATTTGACTAAGAGTGTGCATGTTGCCTCACCATTGGCTTGATAAAAATTTGTCTTGAATTTCAGGAAATTGTAGAATTGGCTGGATACACCTCACGAGTTGGTAACATGTTACAAGTGTTTGAAGATGTACAGAAGGGGCACTACCAAAGAAATTCCGTATTGAGTGATGTAGATCTCATGTCAAGAAATGGTCACAACGACACCTCAAATATTACATTCCGCAATGGAATGCCAGTTATCAATGGTATGAATATCTATATATTTTTTGTTGTTTCACTATTGGTTCCCATTTTGGGGGTGGACACAGAGAGTGCAGCAGGGGAATTAAGGCTGGATGCCCTTTGTAGCTCCCTCTGGTGGTCTTGATTGCCAGTGTTTCAAGTGCTGAGTCGAATACTATAACCACTCAACTATCATTGTTCCTGTATGAGTATCTATATAAATTAGATAATTTTGTATTTAATCCTTTTTGTAATTTAGAAGAAAGAATTCTTTGCTTGTATTGCCTGCTTGTCGATATCGCCAACTAAGAGGGATAGGGAAGTGAAATATTGGCAGTCCTCTCTCTCAGTAGTTTGTATATACATTCTGCAAAATGACTGATAGAAGGGATGAGAATGCCCAATGTATGGTGAAATCTTGCTGCCTCTCTCTTTTGTACCCACATTGATGACATCAGTGGGATATATCATAAATAAATGTGTTTTTTGCGATAATTGTATGTGGTAGATTTTTGGAAGTGTGTTCCGTTGTTCTTCCAAAATAATATATTCTTTTCATGAGAATCCTGGCTTGTTTGAAATGCATATCTGAGTGTTGTCAAGCCATAAACGGCTAGTTGACATCTGCCACTTGCAGGAATAGTGACGGAAAGCCTAGATGGTACCATCATTATTGAGGACGTCCCGATAGTCACTCCCAATTGCGACATAGTTGTTCCGTCCCTCACCATCACCGTCCAACCAAAGATGCACCTCCTCATCTCAGGTACTTGATATTTCAAGTCTTCTATTTTTAACTTGTGATATTTGAATAAATGTAGCCCCATCTTATAAAGTTTTATAGTATTGTTACTTTTTTTATTATTTATACCCTTGATTTTCTCAGTCATTCTTAATAAAAGAACAAAAATTTGTTTGACTCTGTAGTTGAAAGAGTAAGAAGAGATATATTGAATACTTAGAATATAGAACAGTATCAGTAGAAATTAGTTTGAAAAAAATATGAAATCACAATACCATATTGAATGAATTCAGAATAGTTTTGGTGTGGGGAGGTAGTTATTGAAAATGACAGAACTGTTATAGAGACCTTTGTGGCCCACATTTTGGTGCAGTATAAGAAAATCATATATCACGAGTAAATGGTGCTTAATGAGGTATACCATGTACTGTGGTGTACCTAAACTACAGTGTTTTACATAGCTTTGCTTTACAGAGAAAATTGAGTGAGACATATTACTGAAGATGAGCTATTGAGTAGGATGTTATTAATTTGAAAAAGATTCAATATTTAGCCGATTGGTAATATATTTGCAATATTATAAAAATTAGTGGTTGGCAGCTCTTGAAAACGTTGGAAAGCTTATGTAGGGACCCAAAAGCTTATGTTTATGGTAAGATGAATTTGAGACGATACCCATATAGGTGTGAAAGAAAAGGGGAGTTGCCATGTGATGACGCAGTGGAGGTAAAGCAGCTGTAGCTGTCGGGCCTCACATGTGGGTGACCCAAGCAGGGTGGAAAGGGGGGAAATGCGACAACCATATCCCCAAGGAGCTGAGAGGAGTAGTTGCAGTATGTGTGGATCGTGGTGAGTGCGTGTTTCTTGTTTCGGCCACACCCCTTACAAGGGGAAATGGGGTTGTGCATAAGTATGTATGTGAAACAAGAATGAAAGATATATAACTAATTAGTGATTTTCTGGCTGCAAAAAGGAGATGAATCCTGTAATTGAAAGAACTAAGACTGCATATTCATTGAGTAAGATAGTGGGTTTGTAATTCATTTATATGCTCGTAACTGTATCTTAATTTGCAGGAACTGAAGAACCACAGAAAACTGTGATAAGATTATTATTCCGCAGATATTGGGAGCTTTATGCATTATATAATTTTTTTCTTCCAGCAGTGACATTAGTTCTTTTTCATATATATATTGCAGGCCCAAACGGCTGTGGAAAGAGCTCTTTATTCCGTATACTGAGTGGATTGTGGCCTGTATATGGTGGCCGTCTACAGAAGCCTGTTGTCTCTGATATGTTTTATATTCCTCAGAGGTAAAAATTCTTTTTTTTTAATGATTATATAAAGCTGTAGTGTAACTGGACTTGTTGACAGTTCATTTGCATTGTGTATCATGCTTTTAAATAGTATATTTTGCGTTATTTACACATGCCATTTTTGAAACTATATTAATAAGGGCAAAATCTCCAGTTTAATTTATGGCCACTCCCCTTGCAAGAGGGCATATAGCCTTTGTATTTTATGTTTTTTTTACAAATTATGTAAATTTACTAATAGGAGTGAATTAATTTTTTTTGTTAACTGTCACTTAGAAGTTAGCAAATCGAAGCTAGAAACATGTTTTGCCCCTGGCCGGGGGGATTCAAAGTTAGGACACATAATCAATGTTCCAAGGCGCTATCAACTATGCCACTGAACGTATAAGAGAAGACTGAAACTTTTCACCTAACTGCAAAGCTGGGGAATGAGTGTATTCTACTGTTCGTTTTTCTCTTGGCACACTTATTCTCTTAGGTTCGAATCCTGGCCAGGGGCAAAATATGTTTCTTGTTCTCGTATGTAGTAGTATGTTTAATTGAGCATGTCCAAGCAAGTTTATTTTTCTGATGGTACTTATTGTAGTCTTGCTTTTTCATATAGCATCGTAAGCATTGCTCTCCAGTGTGTCTGGAACTGAAAAAGGGGTCATATTCATTTACTTGTAGTAGCTTCTCTGTAAAATTGTGGAATATTGATAAGTTGAAACATTGCACCAGTTTAGTGCATTTTAATAATTTCTGGTATTTTTCTATTTACCTTACTTTGCCACAGACCTTACATGTCTTCGGGAAGCTTGCGAGACCAGGTGATCTACCCTGATACTTTAGAAGACATGAAGAAAATTGGAATGACAGATGAAGATTTAGATAAGATTTTGGGTATAGTTCACTTACAGCATTTAGTGCCGCGCGAGGGAGGCTGGGACTCCGTTCAGGATTGGAAGGACGTTCTGTCGGGTGGTGAGAAGCAGCGCATGGGCATCGCCAGACTCTTCTATCACAAGTATGAGGCACTTTTAAATCCTTTATATACTCTTTTCTTGTATATTAAAGCTATACGTGAATACATGTTTTAAAAGTACATGTAATACATTTGCTGTGACAATATAAGTGATTGGTATTTGAAATGGTTAATCATTTAATATTTTTTATCAGACCTCGCTATGCCCTACTTGATGAATGCACGAGTGCTGTGAGCATTGATGTGGAGGGTCAGATGTACCAGGCAGCCAAAGATCAGGGTATCACTCTTCTAACAATCACTCATCGGCCGACATTATGGTAAATTGGTTAAATAATATTTTTTCTTTGAGTCATTGCCTGTATTTTTTTTTCTTAACATATGGGTGTACTGTACATGGAAGTTTTGTGCCCCTAAGGTTATATGGATAAGATTGCTTACAAATAGTTTTCGTTTTGTCTCCTTTTCTTTTTCTTTTTAATTACCTACTAGAGCCATTGTAGATTGTATAATCCCTCCTTTATATCTGTATCTTCGAGATGGTGCTATATGTGACTCCTTTGCTCCCCAGTTAATTAGACACAAGGAGAAGAAGAATAAAAGAATGAAAATATGGCCTTTATTTGCATATTTCTTCTTTTTCTCATTGCTTACATACATTCTGTATGGATAATTGAAACTGTGAACAGAACCTAGACGAGTCCTAAGTATATTTTCATAAGCCCTCACGTTTCCCTTCATGGCATTAGCTTCTCCAGTGATGCACAGCGTTGTTCTCTCTATTTTCCAAAACTTTTGTATATTGCTTTTTTTTCCAATTTATAGTATTCTGCCATGTAGTATATTGTCTACTTGGTGGTTCATAAACCTCCTAGACACAGCCTTCCTTATTTATTTGTTATTCGCTTTGACGTTCCTCTTGACTTTTATTTCTTTAACCTGTCATTGATATCTATTATCACCAGATATTTAAGCTATCAACAAGCTTTGTTTACCTCTTTCCCCATTTTTTTCTTGTTCATACATACACTGTATATAAATATGTAATTTATCTCTATCGAAATTTGTGATCGCATATCCATTAAGGCCCCTCATATCTATCATTATACATTTCTTCCTTATATCTAAACTTGGAGAAATCAATATATCTTTATTATGATATTTAAATTTTTTTCCTTCCTTTATGCTTGCCATTGGAAAAAGATTGTTTTTATTATTAAAATTATTTATGGAAAATTTATCATTACATTTACAAAAGCAGCATCATCTATCTTTGAAATCCTACGATCTTCTTAGAGTATATTAGCATATTAGTTCCTTGCTTACATCCAAAAGGTCCACATTTAACTTCCTAAGGTGGATTGTAGATCATCTCTTCATCAGGATCTCTTGAGGTTTTTATGGGAGAGTAACGGCATCCCATATGGGTCTGACTTTGTCAGCTCAACATCCCCAGTAAGTACACCATTAAATGTGTAGAGTGAATGTTGGAACAGTATTTTCAGATGTTTTGGTTTCTGCTAAATAAATTGATGATAACATAATTCTCTACCTATATTTCATTCTATACCATCACTTTTTTGTCACTATTAGTTCCCATTTGGATGTGGGAAATTAATGCTGGATGCCCTTCCTAGCACCCTGCCATGGGCTCAATTTGGACCCATCACCTCTCAAGTCGAGCACTCTACCTGTTACGCTAGCTTGTGACATCCCTCAGAAAACTGTATGCATGGTTCTGAATCACACAGACTCACATTTATGCTTTTCATCAGGAAATTCCACACGCATATACTGCAATTTGATGGCGAAGGAGGATGGAAATTTGATCGTCTCGATAACAACAAACGTCTCAGCTTGAAGGACGAAAAGAAGCACCTTGAGACCTTGTTGTCTGATATACCTACTAAAATGGAAAGGCTTAAGGTATGTGGGATTGGAAAGTTAACATTGCGGAGGATTTAAAAAAAAATTATGATTAGCTCCCATTTGGGGAGTGAACGCAGATGGATTGAGGACAGGAAATTAAGGCTGGATGCCTTTGCTACCGCCCACCTATGGGGTTCAACTCAGGTCCATCACTTCGTGAGTCATGCACTCTACTGGTTGTGCTGCGGTGGTTCCCATTGCAGAGGTTGAGTGACAGCATTTTCTGGATGTTTTTTGTAACCCAACTGGCAGGACAGAAAGTGCAGCCTTGATGTATACATTATCTGGAAAAGTAGTTTTGATGCCTGTATTATCCTTGAAGATAATGTCGTATTTCTTTACAATGTAGGCGCCTCTGTGTGATGTTATTGACCCGAGATATGCTATTGGCTATATATTTTGTGTTAATAAGTAAATTTATAGCACAAAACTACTTAAATTAGGTGACAGGCCTCATCTTCACTGTCGTATAACATGCTCTAAATCTGTAATAGTATTTTACCATGGCCGGGCTGCTAGCGAGCGCGACTTTGATTCATCAGATCATTGTTTCGAGAGACACCACGGTCTGAGGTTAGAAAGGGCATTCACTCAGGGTAATGGTTGCCTTTGCCAAACCAAAGTCCTTTGAAAGAAGGCAACGTCCTAGCCCTGATTAGAAAAGAGAATCTGTGATGGAAAACCGGATTATCATCATCATTATCATTTTGGAAGGGCTATTGCTAAAGGTAGAGAAGAGAATCTATGAGAATTACTTCTATTTATGACTGTTGGACTCAAGGCAACAACAAAAATACTTCATATTATAGATGTGTTTGTTCATTATATTAAATAGCAAAAATACTTCATACACTTACAATGTTGATTGGTCTTTGTATTAAATACTGTTTTTTGAGTGTGACACCAGGACGAGCAAAAAATATTTTCTTCATTGGGCCTGGGCACCAAGAAAACTTTGTAAAGAAGTAGCAGTAGCTTAACGATAAGGCAAAAAGAAGAGAATGATAAACAATAAGAAAAGGACAGGCAGAAAGAATAGTCTAAGTAGCAGTCCTTATGAATGTTTTTAACATAATTCAGTACTCATTTATTTAACAGGAGCTTTGCAGTATCTTAGGAGAAGATTCCCGAGTAGTAGAAGGTGGTATTAAGCAAGACATTGGCAGCGACTCCACTTTATCCGATTAAACAAGTGTATCCAGGTATAATAGTTAAAGGTATCTGTGTCATGTTAATTTTTTTTAAATTATGTTGAAAAGTACTTTCTGCAATAAAATATCTTTTTTTAATCAGATGAAAATAGTTTAATTTAGATTTTAGAGCATTCCTCTGTGTTGTATGTTGCATATTCCTAGTGTTATTAAGCGATTACTTGTTACTGCAGGAGCTATTGATGTTGTTAAAAAACATGAGTGTGTCAGCACACACAGGGCAAGAAAATTGCTATGATTCATTTCATCATTACTATGGTATATACTATTCAGTTTGTATGTCTTGTGAAGTTTAGCAAGTTTAGCGTAATCTGAAATTTTGTTTTGTTTTATTCAGCAATGTTATAGGAACCAGAATATGAAGGTCATGCATTACATATTAAGAAATACTTCTGTCCTATATCCACGTTACTTTACCTCAATTTTTTCCTTTTCTTTCAGGCTGAGGAGATTACTCACCCCTAGAAAAAACAGACGTTTGGATACAGAATTATTTCTTTCTTAGTAGACACTTAAATTTCAGCTCGAATAGGAGTTATTTTGCTTCTCTTGTATATTTTCTTTTAGGCTTAAACACTATCTTGCTCTAGCAGTGATGTATGACAGTAAGGATATTCCTGTAGTTATATAGTTTCATAGTTTCCATAACTAGAATTTTACAATTCTTGTTGAAGAAATTAATTTTATTGCCAAAGATTCGGTGAGGAAAAGGGAAGGACACAGTCAGTGCTTTGTCTTGCCATCGTTCTTGGAGAAATTTTAGTAATGAAAAGACTTTATTTTCTAACTAAATGCATTAAGGTTTGTGCTTTAATTTACTATTTACAAAATTTTTTTCTGGAATTTTTCATATTTTACACTTGATGGAACCACTTTTCATTATAGAACGCACATAATTTTATCAATTAGAGGTGATGTCTGTTATTTAGACATATATCTAGTATTATACACGTGATTGTATATACTGTACTGTATTATGTAAATTGATGCATGTTTTTTGTATATTTTCTATATATATTCAGCGTATACCATAATTTTTATTTGGCTATCATTGAAACGGTTCAAATGCAGTATAGTACTGGTTACCAGTACAAATTTTTCATCCTTTAAAAGTTATGGATATATAAGCTTGAATAGGAACAGGTTTTTTTTGCAAATCAAAGAGTTGAGCTTTAAAAAACTCATTTATTTGTAGTGTAATATATACCTAGTTGACTTATTTCAGCTTAGACCTTATATTTACATCACGGATAATTTAGATTTTATGATATTTTTATAAGTACCTTAAAAGTATGGATTACTTTTACAGTTTATTTTGATATTTTTATTTTAATATTTCTTGCCGTTTGCAGTTGGAAAAGAAGTTATTTAAAACCACTTTTGAGAGAAGAATTTGGCCCCCTTTTTGTAAACATTTCTTCTAAGTATAGAGTCACATGATAGCCCACACTCATCCAAATATATTTTATGTGATTTCTCGAAATACTTTTATGTCAGAATATTGGAGTACTTTAAATGGTTCAGGCATTTCTTTGTAGAATAATTTTTTGTGTACTATTACTGACATGCGACAAATTGCATGCAAACTAGATGCTTGAGCCATCATGGCTGAAAAATTCTACTAGTCTGTAACGGCTGTGAAGAAGGTGGCATTGTGAGTTTATCCTTGACTCTGTTGAGAATTAGTATGTAATTTAAATAATTTTAGTTTCATGTGTCACTATGAGTCCTCAATATGGGGGTGGACGCAGATGGACTGTGCAAAGGGAATTAAGACTGGATGACCTTCCATGCACCCCATGGAGGGCTCGTCACAGATGGAGTGTGGCTAGGAAATCAAGGTTGGATGCCTTTCCCTGCTCCCCATGGTAGGCTTGACACAGACCGTGTGGGGCTGGGGATTTAAGGGTGGATGCCTTTCCGTGTGCCCCATGGTGGACTCGACACTTGGAATGTGGCTTGGTAATCTAAGCTGGATGCCCTTCCTTGTGCCCCACAGTGGGCTCGACACATACAGTGTGTGGTCGGGGTATCAAGGCTGGATGCCCCTTGGTGGGCTTAATTACAAGCTGTTAACTCTTGTGTTGAGTGCTCTGACTACTCAGATAATGTGGTTCCAAAGAAAGCTATCGGATAAGTTAGACCAGTGTGTATTGAAATGGTTTGGACACATGGAGAGAATGAATGATGATCTACTGGCAGTGAGTGTGTGGAGAGCAGAAGTAAATGGAATGAGTTTGAAAGGAAGTTCTAGAATGAGGTGTCCCCGATAACTAGTATGTAAATTCATTGTTAATACTAGCAGTGAGACTGTATGGATATATTCATTACTTCATAAAATTGGAGTTTCTTTAATGCGTATCCTTACATGGGCATTAGTGATTAATTAGGATGTATTTTGGTTGATGAGGGTTTCATCATATGCATACTAGAAATAAGCACAATAACATTTTACAAGTTTTTCTTAGAAAAGAATTAATATATTTATTAAAATATAAGAGAAATTCTAAAACACCATATCGAATAAGTTGTCATAAGCTACTTTCAGGGTTGCTCTTATCACTACGTTTATTCTTTTGATTTCACGAGTTCAGTAAGTTTTATTACAAAGACACACAAAGGATATGAGCACGACCCTTACGTTTCACACAAAAATGCACCTGCAATTTAAACTATTTTTTCTTTCATTTTTGTTGAAAGGTCATTACTTGGTCTAGAAAATTTTGTTATGACAGGGTAAAACTGCTTAATTTAGGAATCTAGCAGAGTTGACGATTACTAGTAGCTAGTTTTCTAGAAGTATTTTCCAGACTAGCATTCTTGTGCTGGTCACTGAACATAAGTACTACTTATCTTTTTGTTAGTCTTGTCCTATTAAGTTATAGATTGTCACACTAAAGAAGTACAGTACAAAGATTTTAACATTTCACATTAACTTGTAACACTAAATAATAATAATCCTTGTTTTATGCATTACCCACATTATGAGGGTGGACACAATGTGGCTGGGGAATTAAGACTGGTGGTCTCGATTGCGAGTTTGTCAATGCCAGCGTCGAGAACTCTAACCACTTGGCTACAGCGATTCCCTGTCATGCTATACAATAACTTTTCAAGTTCTAACGTTATCTAAAGCTGACATCATAATGTATGATAAAACCAGTATGATACTTATTATTCTGATATTGCAATAGTTTTTATAACGTTCCTTGTAATGCAGCCCGTTGAAGTTGTCTTGCAGAAAGTTTAATACTAATATGTTTGTCATGAATATCCTTTCGAATGTGATGTAACTGAGAAAATATTAAACTTTTGACTTATTACAGCATTATATTATCCAAAACATGTCATTTTTTTATTTAGAGTTGATGTAAATAGACCAATTTTAATTTTTGTTTTATTATAATTATGAGGTGGGAGAGATTGAACAATACCTTGATGTTCTTCGAATGTTTCTTAAGTTAAGCTTTAGGCCCGAGGAAGTGCAATTTGGCATTCCCTTACCTGTACTTTCTTTTTTTCCTGATAAATGTGAAAGAAATGGTAAAAACTTTGGTCTGATAGTATGAAACGTCATTCCTTTCAATATTTTATTATGGTTATTGGCGCCTTGAAAGTTTCTGAGAAATATAGCTTCACGTTTAAGAACTTATTTTATGGTTAATGTTGATAAAAATATTAATGGTTCAGTGTTCCCTGATTATTATAGAAAGCTGTGTAATAATTTAAGTGAGTCTGTTTCTGGCAGAACCTCACTGATATTATTTAAGGTCTCAAAACTGATGTTATATTTGAGGATGTTGAACACACAATGAAACCTTGCTGATATACACTACTAAGTGTCGAGATGAAGAAAGCACTATTATTTACTAATGGAGTTGTAGAAAGAATATGACCCTCAAAATTTCTACCAAAAGGGATACAAAACCTTAGGGCACAGAAAGTTTTCCTCTAAATTTCTCCTGTGCTTGAGCATAACTGACAGAAAAAGTGGGATTGGAATTGAGGAACCTTGCTTACTCAGTTTGTTTGTGCAGAATATGACCCGTCATGAATGGAAAAGTGCAGCTTACCAACTCGGACATAAGAGGGTATCATGCAATGATATTGTTTATTCCTCTAATGTCACCCTAATGACCCATGGTCACCCTAGCATAAGGCAATATAAATATATTTGATAAAAATTACAGTTCCTTGAGAAAAAGAAGGATATTGTTAATGTTCAGCAAACGTATCTATTAGTTTATTTGTTGGAAAATATAGAAAAAAAAATTACGATGATACGTGGACGAAACACAGTAACTGCTAATACGAAAATAGTATACAGTAATAACTGAATGTTTATGGTTCTGTCTTTTAACTTTAAAAATATACATAAAATTTTTTTTATTTTGCATCTTATATTGCTAAAAATGTGCTAAATAAACATTAAAATCTTTAGTGTTCACTGCCACACATATAATATTGATCCATTCCTACCTCCTTTTAATATGGTATATGTATTTGTTCCAGACTGTGGGAAAGAGGATAATATCATATCAAGGTAACATAATCATTCAGTCAGTTATAATTCTAGAACAAAAGAATATTAGTTAAAAACTGATTATAGTCATTATTACTTATTTTGAAACCTATACTTTTGTAGGTAATAAAATTTTGTCTTAATTTTACTAGTTACATTTTCATTACTTTAAGTGCAAGATGACATATATTTTACATTGTACCTAAAAATTACTATGCTTACGTTAAAACTGGGTAGCTGAACTGTTTTTCCAGTGTATTAATTACACCTGATCAGGAAATATGAATTTTCATATCCTGTTGTATAAAAGTTACCTCAAATATTTTCTTCCATGGCTGTACTGGTGATATACCTGTAATGTAGCAATGTCAGACTCAAAACAATATGTGTAACGAAAATATGTCAAGTGAAACCATCTCTGTCTGATGGCTATAACAAGAACTGTATAATTATATACATATGCAAAACATGATTTAATGGTCTCGATATTCATATGCATTTGAAAGTTGGCATAAAGGAACACGATTGTTGGGGAATGGATATATCTAGTCAGTACGAAAAGGGGTGATGCTTCTGGGAATTCGGATAAGCAAAAAGATCCGTATCACAGCAGACTTGAGCTTGGATAATGTGATGAAATAATTGCTCGTACAATAATGTATGGTATGGAGAATTGAATTTAAATAGCAGATGAGAAAAAGAAAATTGTAGTTCTATAGAGATTATGTGGTTTAAAATATTAAACCACATGGTTTCATAGGATGAAGAATTAAAGAGTTATGTGTCATTAGGGAAAGCTAACGAAAAACGTGGAATGAGATGCTTTGCTGGTTTGGACATCGGGGCAAAATGGACAACGAGAGAGCCGTGAAGAGTATCATAAATAGAGTTGTAAGGTATTTGAGCTAAAGTTATGTAGAGATGGAAGAATGGGGAGTGCAATGCCCAGTCCAAGAAGAGGCATATACATCCATGAAGATAATAGGCATCTCAAGAGATAGAATGACTTGGTACAATACAATATACATGTTACACAGATATGTCAGTGAGCAAAGGAGAGTCCTAAAGGTCCATATTAAACCAGGGAAATATGAGTCCTGCTTTGGGATCTGAGAATCCACAATGAAATAGTCTGGTTTACTGCATACGATGCGCATATGTGTGAGACTGTAAGTGATTGTTTATAATTGGAGAGGAAAAAGTGAGTTTTACTACAGCGGTCGTACATTTTTAGACTGACCCTGGCTTATGACAGCATTAAGACAAATTTATATATCGTGTGTCAGCTTATATTTTTTCTAACATTACATACATTTAGCACCCTTGAACCGGCAATGAGGAGCTCCTTTTATGTTTGTTGGAATTACACTCTTTGTAAGTCATCAATGATGCTTACATTTTCAGCTAGACAAAATAATGTACCCAGTAGATGAATAGAAGGAAAAAGAAAGCTTAATTACTATAAGTTTCAACATCTAAAATATAAACCAAATCTGTCAGAGATATAGAGGCACTGAGACAATACAGTATATATAATATACAAATACTGTAAGATTAAGATAATACACTCTCCAGAGGCTGGAGAACCTTGTCAATAATGCTTGTCCAGGATGCAACACATCACCGCATACAAACAAACATAATCTGAAAAACTGCACAAATTATGACCATATATGCTAATAACACCACATACTATCCTCGAGAGCTCTGTGGCAAATCCTGAGATTGGCAGTGGACTTCCTTGGGAACTCTAGGGTGTTTGGCCAGGCAGCATAGGAATAATAACAACAACAGCAATAACACAGTGCCACGCATAATATAACACAATATAGAATAATCTCGCATATAAAAATTTGCTGGTAAGATCAATCTTGAATCAAGATAAGTATATCCTAATGAATCCATAATATAAACTCTAGCCTTTGCCGCTTAATCTCTTTCTATTGCTCAATCTATTTCTGTTGCTATAGGAGCTACAGCTTGTGTGACGTGACACTTGAGATGCCTGTTATAATTACCTTTACTGCTGAAGGTTTTTCCACAGGCTTTGCACTGGAAAGGCTTCTCCCCCGTATGAATACGAATGTGAGATTTGAAGTTGTAACGAGAGCCAAACGATTTATCGCAATATTTGCAGGTGTAAGGTCGAAGGAGGCGATGAGATGTGCGCATGTGATGATTCAAGTTGTTACGGAAATAAAAAGTTGCATCGCAGACAGCACAAGCATGAGTCTTATTTCCTGCGTGGCGATGCAGATGATCTCTGAGGTCAGACCTTCTTACGAAAGTTTTTCCACACACTGGACACTCGTATTTGTCTTCACCCGTATGACTAGCTTTATGAGAAGTAAAACCAGATTTTGATTTAAAGGTCCGATTACAAATCTGACAAGTGTAAGTCTGTCTTTGTGCACTGTGGATAGGAAGATGAGCTTGTAGTCCTGAAGCTTTGCTGAAACCACGATCGCAGACAGAACATTTATAAGCGAACTGGCCTTTGTGTTCAGCTACGTGGCGCTGATATAACGACTCCAGAGAGAAGCCCTTTTGGCAAACCTGGCACTTGTATCGGAAGTGACCGGTACATAAATCATAATGAGCGAGCATGTTACTTCGATGATTAAATCTTCTGCTACAGTTGTCACAACCGAACGGCTTATCGCCCGTGTGAGTCCTTGAGTGCTGCTTCAAGTTACGATTGTTAGCAAAAGTTTTGCCACAAACATCGCATTTAGAGACCGTCTTCTTTTGTGTGTGGGTTTTTCTGTGGGAAATCAGTGCTTGGAGAGATGTGCATTCTTTAGAACATAATTTGCAATTTAAACTCTCCTGAGCATGATTTTCAAGATGTTTCTTTAGTTTTGTTTTTCTTAAGAAAATATTATCACAGAGTTTGCACTGATAGGTTTTGTGCAGCTGAACATGTCTGGTAAGAGCTCTTTCTGAGCTAAACTTCTTATGACATGTGTCACAGCTAAAGTGGAAGGCGTATGCTTTGTGTCTGCGTTCAATGTGTCTTACGAGTGCTTGTCGATTGGAGAACACTTGATCGCACTGACGGCAAATTTGTAATTTGGCGTGTTTCTTTGCCTTAACATTTCGTATCAATAAAGTAGGCTTGTGATACTCTGTAGCATCCTCTACTTTTCTAGTTTCATCTCTTACAATGGTCACTTGAACATCAGAAATCTCATCTTGTTGCTGTTCCAGAGAAGCTTGTTTCTGATCACTTTGCTGGCTATCAATATGACATACGCTTTTGTCTTTACCAGTAGCACTGTCACTAGTCTTTAGGGATGTTCCAGGATTTTCTTTTAGTGTAGGAGGTTCACCCGGAATGGTGTTAATATCTACACACTCCGAATTAGTTCTATTACAATTACCGGAAGATGGTATGGCAACAGATACACTTTCCTTATATTCTTCACTTGTGGAATCTTTCGCTGCTGTTTGTGACTCGGTCATTAGATTACACTCACAGTCCTCAATATCAATATCGCAATCAACGAATACCATGTTACTACCATCGTTATTCGATGGCTTGTTAACTGATGCCTGTTGAGGGGGCGGTACATGCTGAGTTTGTGTCTCATGCTGTGTATTATTGCTGATAACCTCATTCCCTGGCTGTGACTTTTGTTGTTGGTGTTGGTATGTTAACATATGCTGCTGTGGCTGCTGATGGATTTGAGAGTGTTGCTGAGGATGTGCCTGTTGTTGCGGCAGCTGCGGAGCTTGCGACGTTGGCGGTGGTTGCTGCGTCTGCTGTTGCGGTTGAGATTGCTGCTGTGGTTGTTGATGCTGCTGAAGTTGTTGATTATGATGCTGTTGTTGCGTTATGAACAACTGTTGCTGTGTTGGCTGCTGTTCCTGCATCTGGTTTACTGTATGATGATTTATATGTTGTTGAAGTTGTTGTTGTTGTGAAACTGAGCTGGGATGCTGCTGTAGAGACTGTAACTGATGGGTATTCATTGAGTGACTTTCATGTTCTTGTTGCTGCAGAACCTGATGAATCGATTGTAAATGGGTCTCAAGTGATGGATACTGGCTCATCATCTGCTCTTGGTGATGGTGAGTTTGATTCAGTTGCTGTTGCTGCTGCAGCTGATAGTGTTGCTGTGAATGTTGAAGCTGCTGGTGGTGGTGTTGTTGCTGATGTTGCTCTCTCCGATACATGCTTAGTCTCGTGCCGTACTTTTCGCTCGTCGCTTCAATTTTGGAAATTATGTACTTCCTGGAAAGAATGAATAGTAGACAAGAATAATCATAAAAGTAACTGAGTATGTGCGAGAGCTCATAAAAGGAAAATATATTAAAAGACGAAATACACTATTCTCTATTCTACAGATTTCTAAAATCATATACTATATTTTTCTTGATGCACAATATCTTCTCCCATTAGAATTAGTTATAGGCAACAGAACAGTTGAAACAAAACTAATTAATTTAGGGTATCAACTAAGTGCATATCTTTAATTGTATTCATTTGCTTACAATCATGAAAATCCACATTCACAGTGAACACGTTCAAAGGACATGTTTTTAGAAATTAAAAACCAGTACTCAGTTTCCTTAATATACCCAGGCCACTTTAAGATCCTTGGGTCACTGACTAACATTAGGTCAAGGACATTATGGCAAGGTAAGTTATACATCATTTTACATCACTTCATACTACATTTTGCAAGCCTCTCACCTTCCCGTACAAGTAGTTGTGGACTTACGACCTTGATCGGTTCCAATTGATTGATTGTAAGTCCAACTGGTTCTTAGTCAGACCATTATGGAGATGCAAATATTACTATATCGAGAGAATAGTCATATAATATAATTATGGTTTAGTGTTTTTATCATAGTATCACTATTTTCTTAATTCAATATTGATATAGTACTAAAATATAAAATATCTTACATGTTTTGGCTACTCGTGCTTGGTTGTAAGTCATCGATGTTATCAATGGCAGCACTCAGGGTAGTAGGAGATTTTGTTTTTTCAGTCATGCTGAACTTTGTCAAAATTGTCTATTTTTGTCTTTGTAAATTTAAATTAAATCTTTATCATCTTTCTTCTTCTTCTTTTTCTTCTTATTATTATTTTTACTATTATTTTATTCTTATTCTTATTATTATTACTATTATTATTATTATTATTATTATTTCATTATCATCATTGAGCTTTAATCTTTAAATGGCTCAGATACATGTGGATACGAAAGCACTGTGACGGCTGCTAACAGCCAGCATCTTACTTTCAAACCACCTCGTTAAAATAAAACGAGCAGATAACGATTACCTATAGTGTGACAGACGATGTTCCATTACATCCAATTCATTTATGAGCTGGAAACACTTGCTACATATTGCAGTGGAGTGAAGGCTATGACGAGGAAGCGTCATGCCTAGTACCAAGCCTAGTTTCTCACTCACGCTCACCTGGAATATGTACGACATGGTATGAGTGGCATACAGAAAAAAAAGTGTTAAAATAATGTCATTATCCCTTTCGTAAATCATAAATGAGACAAAGCATTACTAATTTGTGTCAACATATAAGAAAACATCACGTCTATATATATAACCTTCTTATATATATATATATATATATATATATATATATATATATATATATATATATATATATATATATATATATATATATATATATATATATATATATATATATATATATATATATATATATATATATATATATATATATATATATATATATAGTATACAGTAGTGCCCTTGATTCACAAACGCCTTCCCCCATGAACATAATTTAGGAATGAATTTTGCATTGACTCGCGAAAAATTTTTAACTCATGAACACGTATTACACATGCACATCTGGCCGAGCGACACGATCCCGCTCGCCCACGTGGTTGCTCTCTCAGTTTTGCATTAGTGCCCGCGCTGTGTAGTTTGTTTGTGCTCTGTTCGTTGTTCTTGCTTTATTTTGCCTTTACTTTAAGCTAGCCCTCAAAGTGCGTTAGTGACAGTTGCGTCAAACATCCTAGACGCATAACAGTGGAAACTAAGAAGGAAATAAATTCTAAGCATGAAAATGGTGTTCGTGTTTCTGATCTCATCATGCAGTATAACATGAAGAAATGGACTATCAGTGCGATTTTGAAAAATAAGATCTATAAGGCGGGTGGCGTGGTTAAAGGAGTGACTATTTAAACGAAGAATAGGTCACAGTTAATACAAGAGGTAGAAAAGTTATAGTTGGTGTGCATAAATGAAAGACAGCTGGTTGAAGATAGTGTTATCGAGGCAATAATATGTGCTATGGCTTTGCAAATTCACCAAGATTTAGTAGTGAACACTCAGAGTTCTAGTGGTGCTAAAACTGATGAATTTATAGCCAGCAGAGGCTGGTTTGAAAACTTTCGTAGACAAACTGGAATTTATTAGGCATGGAGAGGCGTCTACTTCTGACCAAAAGGCAGAGGATGCGTATGAGTAGGAATTCGCTAAATTTATCGAGAGTGAAGGTTGCATCCCACAACAAGTTTCTAACTGTGATGAAACAGGACTCTTTTGGAAGAAACTGCCTAAAAGAACCTATATAACCAAAGATAAGTCACTGCCTGGCTACAAACCAATGAAAGACAGTCTTACACTTTTATTGTGCACTAATGCTAGTGGGGACTGTATGATCAAGCCTCTTTTAGTGTACCATTCTGAAAATCCACCTGTTTTTAAGTGCAATAACGTATTCAAGGTTAGCCTTCCGGTAATGTGGAGGTCAAATCGAGTGGTTGATTTAAGTGTTTGCGCCAGCTGTAAAGAAATATCTTGAGGAAATCTATATGACCCTTAAGTGTCTCCACATAATGGATAATGCTCCTGCCCATCCTCCAACACCACTCCTATCCTCCAGCCTAAGGACCAGCAGGTAACTTCCAATTTTAAGAAGTTGTATACGAAGGGTGTTTCCAGGTCACCAATGACACGGATTTGACCCTTGGTGATTTCTGGAAAGCCCACTTTAATATCCTCCACTGCACTGGCCTCATTGAGAAAGCATGGAAGGCGGTCTCATATTGCATGTTGAACTCCGCTTGGAGGAAATTTTTGCAAGGTTGTGTGACTGATAGAGACTTCGAGGGCTTCAAGCAGGCGTTAGCTATTAAAATTGTGGCCACGGGCAAAAGTTTGGGCTTGGAGGTCAATGAGGAGGATGTGGAGGAGCTGGTGGAGGACCACAAAGAAGAACTCACCAACAAAGAATTGATCGAACTGCAACATGAACAGGTGAAGACCCTCCAAGAGGAGCAGTCATCGGAGGAGGGAGATGAGAGGGTAAAGGTGTCCAGTGAAAAATTCAAAGAAATTTTTAGTAAGCGGAATGATGTGCAGGCTTTTACTGAGAATCATCACCCAGACAAAACTGTGGGCAACAGAGTAGTGAATATGGTAAATGACAATGCAATGTGTTATTTTAGAAATATTTACCAGCAAAGAAGAAGACAAATTTCTCTGGATTGTTTTCTTATGCCACTAGTCAGAGACTCATCTTCCAAAAGAGAACAAATAGAGCAAACACCAGAAATAAGGCCTGTATCGGAAGTTCCCTAACGTTTTTATGGAAGGGAACTCTCCTTCAGAAAAATAGTCCTCCTCCTCCTCCTCCACCACCATCCACGTGTGCCAGCAACAATCATCTACAACATTAAATACAGTATTGTACCATGTTTTAGTTTAGTAGAGTAGAATTTCTTTCTATTATTAATGTGATTTTCCTGTTACAGATGAAATACATATTATATTGTATTTTTATAGTTATTATAAAAATTTTAAAAGGTATATTTATTGCAACTAGGAATGGATTTATTGAAATAATATGCATTTCAATGGGAAAAAATTATTTTACCCCACGAACAGGAATTAGGAATGGATTAAATTCGTGAGTCAAGGGCACTACTGTGTGTATATATATATATATATATATATATATATATATATATATATATATATATATATATATATATATATATATATATATATATATATATATATATATATATATATATATATATATATATACAGTGTTGCATCACTTATCGCGGTAGTTCGGTTCCGGGACCCGGCGCGAACCCGGGAATCCGTGGTGTAGAGATCAGCCTATATGTACATAGATATTTTAATGTATATTTACGTTTACACTGTATAAACCCTCCCTGTACTGTTAAAAAAACACCCTTTACATTATAAATAACAGCAAGCAACGTAATTTTTTTATGAAAGTGATAGGAAAACTTACCATGAATGAGGTGATGATGACTTGACATTAATAGGTTTCATATTTTACAATAATTTTTACGTTTACGTAAAATAGCGGCCGACATCCACAAACTTTTTTCCTTCTTTCAACATATCTAAGAGTTTCACTTTATCTACAATGGTTAACATTTTCCTTTGCCGCTTAGGCTCACTACAAGAAGCCTTAGAAGATGAAGGATGCTTGGAAGGCATTGCAAAGGTTAAAATATGCGAGTAAAAAAATCACAAGCAAAACATATTAATAATAATAAGCACAACATGAATGGCGCACACGAGTGAGGCGAGACAATGGAAGATGGTGGAAGCCTTTGTCCGAAACGCTGATATCGGTATCGTATTTTACATGTTGCAATACTGTTAGTATTTATGTTTTTTTAGTATATTTTACTGTTATATTATTCTTAGGCTAAGAAATACTTTTTTTTTATCAATAAAATTATGAAACTCCTGGAAATATAAATATATATGCTAGCTCACGTAGCTTCGACCCCAATACATGGTACGCTATAGAACACAAGCAAAACGTGAGTTAGACTGAACGAGTCTTTGTCCAAAATGCTGATAGCAGTATCGTATTTTACATGTTGCAATACTGTTAGTATTTATGTTTTTTACTATATTTTACTGTTTTATTATTCTTAGGCTAATAAATACGTTTTTTTTAATCAATAAAATCATGAAACTACTGGAAATATAAATATACATGCTAGCTCACGTAGCTGTGACCCCAATACATTGTACGCTATTGAACATTATTTCGTATGATGCAATACTGTGAGTTATACTGTACGTACGTATATCATTCAGTTATTAGTACAATGTATATTAATTTAAAATTCATCTACTTATTTGATGATTGTACAAAATCTATTGTATTTATTCACTGTAATTTGGACCAAATATTCCTTTTGCAAAGATTATACTGTACTTTTCAAAAGAGGTGGTCAATAAACGTATCTATCTATCTATCTATCTATCTACATTTATGTTTTTTACTATTTTTTACTGTTTTATTATTCGTAGGCTGGGAAATAATTTTTTTTTATCAATTAGATAATGAAATATGTTTTTTTCAATAAAGAAAAATGAAAATACTGAAATTTTTTTTTTTTTATATTTTAATATTTTTGCATATACCCATGAAATAAAATAATAATTTATCCAAAAGAAAACCGCGATAGAGTGAGAAAGCGAACCAGGAAGTGCGAATAACTGGGGTAACACTGTATATATATATATATATATATATATATATATATATATATATATATATATATATATATATATATATATATATATATATATATATATATATATATATACACCCCAACTTATGAACGAGTTAAGTTCCTACAGACCGTTCGTATCTTGAATTGTTCGTAAGTTGATATTTTGTATGTACAGTACTCTATTGGGTGTACAAACATTCCTACATCAAGTACATAACATAGTGAAGTTGTGTTAGAACATAATACATTTATTTTCGTATCCTAAAGACACATGATGCAAGCTCGCAAGTTTCTTGAAATGCTGTAACAATCCATAACTTGCTGCATAATAATAGCAGATTGCATAGGTACTGCACTATTCGTATGTTCGTATCTCTGGATGTTCATAATTCGATGAGTTTCTATATATATATATATATATATATATATATATATATATATATATATATATATATATATATATATATATATATATATATATATATATATATATATATATGAATCATTTTTTACCCAGACCGGGACTCGAGCCTAGGACTTATGATTATTAAGTCAAGGCGCTACCACTACACCACAGAAGGTTAAAAGGAACCCAACCTTATAGCTTATATCTGCTATACTTAGGACTGAACGCATTCTAACTGAATGCCACTATGTTCATATTACAGATTCCCCAACCTCACTCGTGGCTTCATTTTAGCATTTAATTCAAATCCCAATTATCATTCGGGCCATGAAATTATCAAATAAGCACATTACATATGTGAAAACATGAATCATTTTTTACCCCGACCGGGACTCGAACCTAGGACTTATGATTATTAAGTCAAGGCGCTACCACTACACCACAGAAGGTTAAAAGGAACCCAACCTTATAGCTTATATCTGCTATACTTAGGAATGAACGCATTCTAACTGAATGCCACTATGTTCATATTACAGATTCCCCAACCTCACTCGTGGCTTCATTTTAGCATTTAATTCAAATCCCAATCTCATTCGGGCCATGAAATTATCAAATAAGCACATTACATATGTGAAAACATGAATAATTTTTTACCCCGACCGGGACTCGAACCTAGGACTTATGATTATTAAGTCAAGGTGCTACCACTACACCACAGAAGGTTAAAAGGAACCCAACCTTATAGCTTATATCTGCTATACTTAGGAATGAACGCATTCTAACTGAATGCCACTATGTTCATATTACAGATTCCCCAACCTCACTCGTGGCTTCATTTTAGCATTTAATTCAAATCCCAATCTCATTCGGGCCATGAAATTATCAAATAAGCACATTACATATGTGAAAACATGAATCATATTTTACCCCGACCGGGACTCGAACCTAGGACTTATGATTATTAAGTCAAGGCGCTACCACTACACCACAGAAGGTTAAAAGGAACCCAACCTTATAGCTTATATCTGCTATACTTAGGAATGAACGCATTCTAACTGAATGCCACTATGTTCATATTACAGATTCCCCAACCTCACTCGTGGCTTCATTTTAGCATTTAATTCAAATCCCAATCTCATTCGGGCCATGAAATTATCAAATAAGCACATTACATATGTGAAAACATGAATCATTTTTTACCCCGACCGGGACTCGAACCTAGGACTTATGATTATTAAGTCAAGGCGCTACCACTACACCACAGAAGGTTAAAAGGAACCCAACCTTATAGCTTATATCTGCTATACTTAGGAATGAACGCATTCTAACTGAATGCCACTATGTTCATATTACAGATTCCCCAACCTCACTCGTGGCTTCATTTTAGCATTTAATTCAAATCCCAATCTCATTCGGGCCATGAAATTATCAAATAAGCACATTACATATGTGAAAACATGAATCATTTTTTTTTACCCCGACCGGGACTCGAACCTAGGACTTATGATTATTAAGTCAAGGCGCTACCACTACACCACAGAAGGTTAAAAGGAACCCAACCTTATAGCTTACATCTGCTATACTTAGGAATGAACGCATTCTAACTGAATGCCACTATGTTCATATTACAGATTCCCCAACCTCACTCGTGGCTTCATTTTAGCATTTAATTCAAATCCCAATCTCATTCGGGCCATGAAATTATCAAATAAGCACATTACATATGTGAAAACATGAATCATTTTTTACCACGACCGGGACTCGAACCTAGGACTTATGATTATTAAGTCAAGGCGCTACCACTACACCACAGAAGGTTAAAAGGAACCCAACCTTATAGCTTATAAGGTTGGGTTCCTTTTAACCTTCTGTGGTGTAGTGGTAGCGCCTTGACTTAATAATCATAAGTCCTAGGTTCGAGTCCCGGTCGGGGTAAAAAATGATTCATATTTTCACATATGTAATGTGCTTATTTGATAATTTCATGGCCCGAATGAGATTGGGATTTGAATTAAATGCTAAAATGAAGCCACGAGTGAGGTTGGGGAATCTGTAATATGAACATAGTGGCATTCAGTTAGAATGCGTTCATTCCTAAGTATAGCAGATATAAGCTATAAGGTTGGGTTCCTTTTAACCTTCTGTGGTGTAGTGGTAGCGCCTTGACTTAATAATCATAAGTCCTAGGTTCGAGTCCCGGTCGGGGTAAAAAATTATTCATGTTTTCACATATGTAATGTGCTTATTTGATAATTTCATGGCCCGAATGAGATTGGGATTTGAATTAAATGCTAAAATGAAGCCACGAGTGGGGTTGGGGAATCTGTAATATGAACATAGTGGCATTCAGTTAGAATACGTTCATTCCTAAGTATAGCAGATGTAAGCTATAAGGTTGGGTTCCTTTTAACCTTCTGTGGTGTAGTGGTAGCGCCTTGACTTAATAATCATAAGTCCTAGGTTCGAATCCCGGTCGGGGTAAAAAAAGAA
>JAXCGZ010011923.1:0-20000 GCA_037179515.1 Halocaridina rubra
GTTTTCACAGGCAAGAGCCATTTATTCGGAAGTTGCCATCTCATCAGTTTCATTTTTTTTTATGATTGTGACACCAGGATGGGCCAAAAAAAAAATTATAAAATAAAACAGCCCTCATCGGGCCTGGGCACGAAGAATACATAAAGAGAAACAGAGATGGAGAGTGTAATGACTTGTCAGATATGAATGGATAGTAAAAGATGTGTGATGAATATCCAAGAACATTCAGTGTAGCTGTAGGCATAGAAAAAGAACCGTAACTGAAGGAAAACTTAACATCGAACTGTCCCTGGACAGACCTATTTAAGTTCAAAAAAACCTTCAGCTGCATTTTCTTAATTACTAACCTTTTTTATCATTTCTCACCATATTACTATAACTGCATATAGCATTTACCATTTCCTCACTTAGTAAATTCCAATTACTAACTGTTCTTACACTAAAAAAATTACTTTCATGCATCCTGCAGAGAAAGTTTATATGAAAATTCAAACTGACTTCTAGTTATAGGACCAACCCATATCAAAGTATCACTCATTTTGTCAAAACCAAGAGGGAGTAAACTGATAGTTCTGAGTGGTGGTATACCAAACTCCTTTAGGCTTTTCTCCTAATGATACAACATATAACTAATATAATATATCTCTGTCATCAGCTTAGTATCATGTTTTTGAACATTCTCCAATTTATTTATATATTATTCAATAATGGATTCCTGGCGGGTGCTTCATATTCAGGTTTAGGCCTCGCATATCACGTAATTATTTCTGAACATTTCCATGTCCATGTGCCTGAAGGCCTTCCATCCATTTGCTAAGATAGTATGTGCTACATTTACTACACGATTTGTATGCATAACTAGTGTTAAATTTGCAAGTTCCCTTTTGTTTACAGATTCTTTATGTTCTGCTCTTGCTCTTTAATACCTAAACATGGGCTTTCTTGCACTCTTGCCATTTCCAGTGCAGTACTTTACATTTTGAAGTATTGAATATCAAGCAAATTGTCTGACCATTCTTGCCGACCACTTAGGTCTTCCTGAAACACACTACTATTATTTTCGTATTTTACTATCTTCACAATGATCAGCTGCAAATGTATTTACTAATGCATTTACAGATTCCAGTTGATCATTTAAATTTTTTTTATGATTGTGACACCAGGATGGCCCCCCCCCAAAAAAAAAAAAAAAAAAAAAATCTGGCCTGGGCACGAAGATAAAAAGGACTGATGGGAAGTGTTGTGACTTGTCAGATGTGAAGGGATATGTAACGAATATCAGAATATTCAGTATTCATGTAGGCATTAGGAAAGAACCTTAACTGAAGGAAGACTTAACATCGAACTGTCCTAATTAGTCCAAAGGACCCTTCAGCTACTTTATATGGAACAGAGATGACCTTGAATCTGATCCCTGCAGAAATCCACTACAACCCTCTTTAATTAGACTCTGCGTGTCTTACTCTGACCTTATGCTCTCTGTCTTGTATTTTTTGTTCATTACTTGCAGCATCTTGATAATGTGGGGCTGTAGCAGATAACTTCTGTAAATCTAACAATGTTTAGACGTTTTTCTTGTAAGATTAGGTCTACCTCATTGTAAGATTCCAGTAAGTTTGTTGGCATAGACTTGCCTTCTCTCAAGCCAAGTTGTCTCACTGACAAAAAGTAGGACTTCATGTGAAGAGTGCTTTCTCAGTTTTTTCTCCTTGAACAACTATGCTGGTCAAGGAGGTCTATAATATAGAGGTGTCTCTCTCTTCCTTTTAAGATATGTATCACATTTGGTTATTTCCAGCATCTTGGAATATTTCCAGATTCCAGCAGCTTTTCAAATATGATCCAGACTGCTACAGATAATGGTACAGCACATATCTCAAGTACCTAAGGATATATATTATTAGGCCTCATACCATTATGAGCATTTTATTCCATTAACACTTTGCATACTTCTGTAGGTGAAAATATCTACTCTAAAAATACCAACTAAAACCACTTAGTCAAATATTCGACAATCTCTTCTGTGTCAATAACCCATTCCAACTGTGTGTGTGTTTGTGGAAGTGTGAAAGTCAGATTATACTATATTTGCAAATATTTTATTCCACGGCAGCCATGAAAAAATTAAAAACTAAGAAAATGGTAATTTCTAAACTAGTGCATTGTTGAGCAGCATTTTTTTTTTAAAGTGTTGAGTTCAAGGACAGGGATAGAAAATAAAAAGCGAGCTTTGAAAATCACTATTTCAAAATTATCTAGTATTTGCCTTCATTGAAAAAAATGCACAAACAGTATGAGAACTTACAACAACGTTTCTGTTTGCATTCACAAGTTGTTTTTACAGTATTTAAATTTATATATACCTGAAAAATTACATACAATTGTTTCTGTAATGAGTAATACTACATTATCTCCTGGCATATTTTGCCAACAACTAATAAGAAAGTTTCAGACGTGGAGCTCTTATAAAACATTTATTGCAGTACCGAATTGTACCATTTTTTTATAATTAAATTTTTTCCGATATTCACTTTCCTTTCCTCACCAAGTTGCTTTCCCTGCTGAAGCCACCGGGTTCATAGTCGGACATATTTTCAACTGGCCTTCTTGTTTGGTTTATGATTATGAAATAACCTTGCATACTGACAATTTTAGGTGCTAATGCGAGTGTTAGTAACCATCACTGTAAAACTGACATGGCTTCTCTTGTAGATTAATTTCTTACTTTTCACTAATCACATCGCAGATATTTAGTATGGAAGAAACATTTAAATCTTAAAGGAGAGAAAAAAACTGATTTCTAAATATTTTATAGTACATAATTATAACCGTATTTACAGTATAATAGCAAAACAAATTATGAGTACATTACATAATAGTATATGAAAAGACATGTTACAATATTATAAAATACCACGACTAAAAGTTACTCTCGTTATGATAAAAAAATTATAAGATCAGTCTAGCACTCCAGCATATAAAAATAAAATAATGGGTTCAGGAAATTATCTTGCATATACTTTGCAACCTCAAAAAATTTATTTTTGTTAAGTAAATAGCTTTAAATTAACTGAAATAGAAGTATGGCATAGTAGGTGTACTTTATCAGTAAACTGAAACTGGGCTTTTGTAAAGCGAACAGCTATAAATAAACTGAAATTAGATTATGGTTAAGGAGTTTTGTTCGTGTTTAAACCAAAACTGGGTTTTGTAAAGGAAACGGCTTTTAATTCACATAGGAGTACAATATAGGGGATCTCTTCATACTGAAACTGGGTTTTCGTAAAACGCACAGCTTTGAATTAACTGAAATTTGACGCTGTAGAACTAGTGAATTTCAACCACTAGCAAAGAGAATCAATAAACCAATAAACTTTGAATTACTACATTTTCAAGAGTCTGGTATAGGGTCTTGTATATCAAGGCTACAAAAACTGGGTCCAAATCTAATCTTACAAATGGGCATCTTTGAAAGACGTACAGATTTGGAATATAGTCGACAGGAATTCAGGTATGTTGCAAAAGTCTGTTGAACGCATTATAGGCAGATTCAAGGTCAAAAATCATCTGTCTCACTTGCGTTTCTGATAACGTCTCATCAGCTGTCATGCCCTCGAGGGATCCAATCCATTCTCGTACTTTAGCACGGCCTTCAAAGTCCTGTAAAAATATAATAAAAAAATATACTTTTATAATGTTGTGGTAGCTCAGTGGTAGAATGTGCAAGTAAGAAAAGTGACTTATGCACATTCGATCCCATTCCAGAGTGTTAGGAAGGGCAGCCAGCCTTAATCCCCTTGCTCCAGCATGTCTATATTCATCCCCATTTGAATGGGGACTAACTGTGACACATGAAATGGTGCAAAACTTCCTTTGTATAGCATTGGAGGATTTGATCAATTATGATAATATTGGTCAGTTATTGCAAACGGCCGGTTCAGTAAAATCTCTCAAATTCAATTGGTTATGTATTGTGCTGAAGTGGAAACGTTTTTTATAATTCCTACAACAATATGTTGTCAAGCAACATTTGTAGACTTATTTAAAGACCCATTCATCTAGCTGATGGATATTTTGTGATTTTCTTCAGTTACAGGTATCAGAAGAGGCTGGATGATTCTGTCAATGATGCCTGTCCAGGATTAACACATCTCCTCAAACAAACAATCAAATACATTACAGAAGACTGCACCCCACATACGCCACCAATATAACAAACGCTCCCTGAAAGCTCTGTGGGAAAGCCCGAGATCTGCAATGGCCTTCCTTAGGGGTACGGGGTTGTTTGGCCAGGCAGCTTAGGGAACATATACAACAACTACTAAGGTTTTCAAAACACTTACCTGTGGAATAAGTGAAAGACGAGTCATATTTTCCAGGAGGTCTTTCAAATCTGGTTGCAGTTCGTCATTAGCGTTAATTCCTAATCGTAATTTATCCATGACAGTGATGAACAGCTTAGAAAATGAAGAAAAAAATGATTAAAGTAACTGTGGCTATTTTGAATTTATCATGTATATGTATCCTATGTGGGGACCACAGTAATTCAATGGTAGAATGTGCGAGTCAGAAAGTGACTAAGCGACTAACCTGGATTCAATCCACCTGTGGGCCCTTAGGAAGTGCATCCAGGTGTAACTCCCCAGTTCCAAAATATTTATCTACCCTTCATTCGAATGGGGACTAATTGTGACACATTAAACAGTGCATTGCACTTATGTATGCATTTCCCCAATACAATGAGCAAGCGCAAGCCTTGTAATCACATTGAATATGCACTGCAGGATGTAAGAATGTGCTTGAATTACACTGTGCAATAACCACTTTTAAGTTCATAGGACACCGAAACTTTCAAAGCTATTCTGGAATTCACTCGCATATATAACATTACTCTCAACTGTTCACTGCCAAACCTGTATGCAAAACCTTAAACAAGATTAGTAGAATGCATGAAAAATGTACTCCTTACAGTTTCTAGCCTTCATATAATTTTTACAGTATCATTCATTATTACTGTCAAAAAGAATGGTATATATGGTTAAATTACTTAAATAGCTTGCTCCTTCTCGTGTCTTACGTTTTAGGTCAACCAAAGTAAATTTCCTGTCGAGTAATACTAAACAGGGGCACCTGAAGGCAACACTCAGCCCTTCTGAACTATCAGAAGAGGCTAGGTAGTAACTCTGTCAATGATGTAACACATCACCTCATACGATCAAACTCATTATTGAAGCCTTCCCTGCTTACAACCACATAAGTCAACAACACAACAAACACTCTGAGAGCTCAGTGAGAAAGCCTGGGATCGACAGAGACCTTCCTTTGGGACTTGGGCTGTTTTGCCAGGTCGCTTAGGAAACTACTACAACAACAACACAACACACACTCCCTGAGAGCTCTATGGGAAAACTTGGGATTGTCAGTGGCCTTTCACATGGACTCATAGCTGTTCGGCCTGGCAGAGCAACAACAAATACAACTACACAACATAATGTGGGTCAAAATAAGTGTACATATTGCACTAGCAACAATGTGAAGCTGACATTGGTATTTCATGTCAAATTTATACATAATTTATATTAAAAAAAGGTTAAAGAGAGAATATAACTTACAGAGACAATGTCAGCAATGCATTTGCTTGTGTTGCCTTTATCATCTTTGATGGTGATAGGACGGTCTTCGCGAATTCTGTCCAGAGCTGCAGGACAATCGAGCTGATAAATGAAAACATGAAAAAAGTTTGTCATGTTATCCGATTTTATGACAGGACTTTATTTTACAAATCAAAACCTACAAAAGATTTGTAACGTTATTGGAGATTTTATTACAGCTTTTTCAAAACTTAAAACTACAAAAATACTTGTAACATTATTAGATAGCTTATTGCAGGAAGTTTTTTGTCACAAACTGAAAGCAACAAAATATTTCTTAAAATTGTCTGAGATTTCATTATAGAAGGTTTTTACGCAAAGTTGGATGGACAGGTAAGCTTCATACACAGTAACAATCCAACTAGTGACTGAGCATCTTATTTAATCAAAATAACAGCTTTACTGGAAGACTAAAACGATAACAATACCAATAAATGGGCACAATTATCACGTTTCCTAAAGTGATTACCATTAACTTTTAATTGGGCTGGTGGGTAAGATGTGGTCTGTCCAGGTAAAAGGTGACTTGGACAATATAAAAGTTTTTGTAAGTTGACTAACAAGACCCTGTCTGCTTCCCTGTGAGTGACCAAGCAGGGTGGTATAGAGGATATGAAGCAGTCCTTAAATGATCTTAATCACTCCTCTTAGCTTCTAGATGATAAAGGGTTGCCTCATTATCCCCCCCACAACACTGCTTGGGTCTTCCGCAGAGCAAGCGGGAAAGGATCTTTAGTCGTGAGGCCCAACAGCCGTAGCTGGCTTACCCTCACTGCTTTATCTAATAGCAACTCGCCCTCACACCCACATGTCCCAGTTTATAGGGCAAGCAGGTGTGAGAAATATCTTTGGCCTTCATCATCTATAAATAATCTTCCTCTACTCATGCCTATCTGCTGTACTCTCCCTTCCCCACTCCACTGATATAAAAAAAAAATATTACTATTATCTAAGGCATATTTTTTTTCTTGGTACAGCACTATAGTGTGATATTTTGGATATTTAAATATTACTATAAAGAGTAGTCGCCGTGGCTCAAGCGGTAGCGTCCGCGACTCTGAGGCATCAGGTCGAGGGTTCGCACCCTGTCACGGTCTGAGGTTAGCAAGGGCATGCACTCAGGGTAACAATTACATCTGCCAAAACAGGTCCTTCGCAAGAAGGCACTCATCCTAGCCCTTGGTTGAAAAGGGAATCCGTGACGTAAAACCGGAACAAATATTACCATATAGGAGGATTGAGGAAGAAGTGTATGTTTTCTTTTTAACAATTGAAAACTTGCAATGACAATGCCAGTTGGAAAATGCCTTACCTTGTATTTTTTCACAAAAGCTTCAACTGATGGATATTCATCACACTGTACCAGTTTAAATGCGGCTTTGTACTGCACCAACAACTTGCTACACCAAGCAGTGTATTCCTTTGGTGGAACTACATCCTAAAATAAATAAATAAATAGATAAAATAAAATAAAAATCTGCATAATAAATTACTGAATTCTTTTCTTAAAGTTTACAAATATCTCTAGTAAAAGCTTCAGACCTACAAAGGAATACAGTATACGCAGCTGTTGCTGATTGCCGTTTTATGTGACACTACTAATCTTCATTCAAATGAAGTTGAGCACAGACACACTGAAGCTGGGGAATTAAGGTCGGATGTAAATACCACTAATCTAAGTTTTAACAAACAGAGCAAATATGTCAGGTGGCTGTCCTCTCTAATGCCAAAAAGTGGGTTCAAACGCAGGTATGTCACTTCCAGAGTCGAGCATGCTAAGCACTGCTCCACCATGGTTCCCAAAATGGAATACACAGTAAATAATTTTATATTACAATGGAATATACAGTATATATTCTTATATTTACTATGTAATATACAATAAATAATGTTATATTTACAATGGAATATATAGTAACTATAAAATATGCACTCTTACTTCTTATTACAAATATCCAGGAGTTTAAAACCTTTAAGGCTTCTGCTATGCTATATAATTAAGGAGCTTTCCTAAGTTTTATCTTTATTTATAGAAATGTAAAGACAGGAATCAATATAATTAGGGTGATTTCCTTATTTCTGCATTCATATTTATAGTAAAGTAAAAATCGTAAACTTGATTCTAAATATTTTTTTAAATGATATTTAGAGTGGCTTATCCAAAGACAAACATACTAATATGTTGATATTGTATGTCATTTTGTATAACTATTAATCCTCACTCGAATGAGGGTAGACACATACAAGCTGGAGCTAGGGTATTAAGGCTTTAGTATTCAATACGAAAGTATTGTAAGATTTCACACATTATATTTATAGTACTGTATACTGTTGTTTGCCATTATATGTGCCACTATTAATCTCCAATAGAATGGCGCTGGAAGTAGACTGGTTGGCAATGGAGGATTATGGCTGGATGCACTTCTTAATGCCCCAAAGCAGGCTCATAACCATGTTAGTTGCTTCCCAACTCATGCACTCTACCTCTGAGCTACCACATCCCTCAAAGAGTTACACTTTATAATTTTTCTTCAGTGTTATGTGTCTCTATTAATTCCCATTATGGGGGTGGGCACAGACAGATTGGAGCAGAGGAATTAAGGATGGTTGCCCTTCCTTACTTACATTTCGCAGTGGCTGGTTCGCAACCTCCCAAGTTGAGTGATTACCTAATTGTGTTTACGGGAAAGAGCCCAAAGCTCGTATCTTCCCGTCTCCTGATCGGTTCCATTTTTAGACTTAGTGATACTTATCATACCTGTCCTTAAAACTATGGATTGAGGTAGCATTAACTACCTCCTCGCTTAGCGAATTCCAATTATCAACTACTCTTACACTGAAAAAGTATTTCCTTACATCCTGCAAACAAGTTTTCTTCCGAAGCTTCAAACTATGACCTCTAGTTCTAGAGCCAGCCATATCGAAATATCGATCCCTATCCACTCTATCATAACCATGAAGGAATTTAAAGACTGTCACCATATCCCCCCTTACTCTTCTAGCTTCGAGTGATGGCAAGTCTAATTCCCTCAGCCTCTCATCATAACCGAGATTGCGTATTTCTGGCACCAGTTTCGTGGCATGTCTTTGAACTTTTTCAAGCTTAGCTATGTGCTTTTTCAAGTGCGGATTCCAAAAGGGGGCTGCATATTCGAGTTTTGGCCTCACATAGGTTACATAAATATTTCTGAACATTTCCTTGTCCATGTGCCTGAAGGCTACCCTTACATTTGATAAGAATGCATATGCTGCCCTTACTACGCCATTTATATGTATTTCTGGAGACAAATCTGCCAGTATGTTTACTCCTAGATCTCTCTCATTTTCTGTCTCTTGAAGTTGTACTCCAGCCACCGAGTAGTCAAGCTTGGGCCTTCTTGCACTTGTACCCATTCTCATTACCTTACATTTTGAGGTATTGAATTTCATTAGCCACTTTTCTGACCACTCATGCAGATTATTTAGATCCTCCTGAAGTTCTCTACCATTGTTCTCGTTTTTTACTTTCTTCACAATCTTTGCATCATCTGCAAACATATTCATGAATGAATTTACAGACTCTGGTAGGTCATTTACATATACAAGGAACAAAAGTGGCCCTAAAACTGAACCCTGTGGGACTCCACTACTAACTCTTCTCCATTCAGACACTGAGTGTCTTACTCTAACCCTCTGTTCCCTTCCTTCTAAGTAAGTTTTTATCCATTCCAAGACATTTCCACCTATTCTAGCCATTGATTGCAGCTTCTTAATAAGTCTCCCATGTGGAACAGTGTCAAACGCTTTCTGGAAGTCTAGGAATATGCAATCTGCCCAGCCCTCTCTTTCCTGTAAGATTTGGCTTACCTCATCATAAAATTCTAATAAGTTTGTTACTGTTGATCTTCCTTCTCTGAAGCCATGTTGCCTCACTGACAAAAAGTTGAAGGATTCCAAGTGAAGAGAGATATGTTTCCTTAGTAGTTTCTCCATAACTTTGCAAACTATGCTGGTCAAGGAAACTGGTCTATAGTTCAGAGCCGTATCCCTCCTTCCCTTTTTGAAGATAGGTATCACATTTGCTTGTTTCCAGCATCTTGGAATCTCCCCCGACTCCAATGACTCCTTAAATATGATACTTAGTGCCACTGATATTGTGTTTGCGCATATTTTAAGCACATGAGGGGATATGTCATCAGGACCTGTAGCTTTATGAACATCTAAATCCATCAGCGCTTTGCATACCTCTGTGGCTGTAAGGTTGATGTTCTCTAATACCGGCCCTTGAGCTTCTATCACTGCAATCTGAGGGGGTGGGGTATTTTCTACTGTAAATACTGACTGAAACTCCTTGTTCAATTCTTTGCAGATCTCTTCGTCCGTCTCAGTGATGCTTCCATCCGCTCTCTTTAGCCTTAAAACCTGTTCTTTTACCTTCAGTTTTCCTCTGATAAAGCTGTGGAAAAGCTTGGGATTTTCTTTAGCCTTCCTGGTGATGTCCCTCTCATAATCTTTCTCTGCCTCTCTCCTTTTACTTAGGTAGTCATTTCTTGCTCTTTTGTAGGTTTGCCAGGCATTTATGTTTTTTCTCCTCCTATACCTTTTCCAGCATTTGTCTCTCCACTCCTTAGCTCTTTTACACCCATTATCGAACCATTTCTCTCTGGCATGAATTACACCTACTTTGGTGACAGGTATGCAGCAATCTACTATCTTCCCATATTTCTCACAAAAGATGTCATACATTTCTTGTACAGATTTGTTGTAAAATAAGGTTCTCCAGTCAATAACTGCAAAAAGCTCATTCATTTTGATGTAATCTCCTTTCTGATAGTTCCTCCTCATGTCCTCAGTGCCTCTACTCTCAGGAAGAATGTCTTCAATGATATACTCCATCAACAACACACAGTGGTCACTCTTTCCAATTGGTGGTTCATACTCAATATTTTCAATATCCAACACATTATCTGTGAACACCAGATCAAGTAGTGATGGCTCGTCCCCACCCATTCTAACAGTTGCGCTACAGTGGTCCCCAAAGAGTTATATTAATAAGAGAAATGAGCTTACCTTTATATACATTTTCTCAAGACATTGCAATGTGTTCATAACAGCATACAATTCAGCGAGATTGTCATACCTGTAAGATTCATATGAAATTGACTTCAGATTTGGAAAAAGTTTAATTCAAAGAAATACATACAATATCCAGTTCAATGTCTTTTCTTTTCAGTGGAGCACCAAGATATGCCTAAGTTAATCACTTCCTTGGCAATGATGAAATATCTCATTTTTGCCAGACATTTTTCAGCAAGGACCAGATATAGTATCTCTTTTTTGACTATACAACATTTTTTGGCAAGTAAAAAAAATCTTGTCAAAAGTGTTACCATTCTAAAATTAGAGTTTGAACAAATATTCTCTGGGTCTCTCTGATTATTTTCGTTATTCGAACATCGGCCAACACGACATAAAGCATCTCAGTAACAAGTGAGACATATAAAAAACGACTTCTCTCAATTATATCTCACTTATTCTTCTGGAATTGCAAATGATTTTGGAAAAGCTTTATTAACACTAATTTCGGTGATACTTTAGTGTGTGATGTACATGTCAAATGCGATCTACATTAGCATGACTTCTAAAGTATATGATGTACAAGTTAAGATAATGATCTATGTTAACATTTATGAAAAAATGTATATACCAAACCTAATATACCTGCAACTTTGTTGTAAAATTCTATCGATCTTATTCTGACCACTTGAAATGAAGGTTATGATTAATTCTTTAAATATGTTTTGCTGGATTGCAAACAAGCTCAAAAAAACTACTAGTCAATGTGCTAAACATTTTTTTATCCACAAAATTAGCATATTGCTTTTCAAAAATATCTTCAAAATCCATCATAAAGACTATTAATGTTTTGTTTTTCTATTTTCACAGAGTAGATCACACACACTTATGCAAAATTGCGCATGTATATCACACACTGAGGAAGAATCATGTTTGTAGATTACACACCAGTAAATCAATAATAAAACCTACTTTTCTCTCTCTCTGGCACTGGTATACAACTTGACCTCTTCATAAAGTTCCGGTCGATTGTGATCTGAAACAATATAAGAATATAAGTTTCTTAGTATTTTTATCTTAAAACTTGTCATTTGCCATTTTATATGTCACTAGTATTCCCCATTCCAATGGGGTGGACAGAGACAGGTGGGAGCTGGGAAATTAAGGCTAAAGGCCCTCTTTAACGCCCTGTGGTGGGCTTGTACATAGATATGTCATTTCCCGAGTTGAGAGCATTAACCAATGTCCTCGAAAAATTACATCCCATTCAAATAGGGATGAATACTGACAAGAAAATTACGCTGGATGTCCTTCCTAATGCTCTACAATGTGGCAAACATGGGTCTGTCAGGTTGGAGCTGGAAAGTTAAGGATGAAAGCCCTCCTAGTGCCCAGCAGTGGATTAAAAAAATTGGTTTGTCACCTCCCTAGTCGAATGCTCTAGGCACTGTGCTACCGCACTCCTCCTTATGTTACAAATAAAGAGCTGTAATTATTTATATTATAGAGCTTTCCATGTTAAGACTTTGCCAAATCTTCTAAAATTTGTGCATGATAAAATTTATGACCCGTGTCATTATTCTATGATTTTACAAAAAAATACTAACTTATTCTATTCAACACAAAAAGTTCACTAAATTATCAATATAGAGCGCAATATAAAGTTATGTAGGTTTTATAATACACGTCCCTAATGCGGATTAAATAAATTATTGCTTCTCTAGATAATCATCATCTCTCATTGCAGTTTTAAAATCTAATTATAAATATAATGATAAGAAGATACTTCCAGTATATACAGATTTCAAAATGTGGTTGCTTAAGCTTAGAAAACTTGTATCATTATTCATAGATAATGTTTTTATTTTTGGCATTAGACTAAAATTACAAAAATAACAATTTTATACCGCTATTTTTACTCTGAAACAACAATTTTTACAGGGAAGTAAAAACATTTTAATGTCCCAGTTATCAACCTCTGGTTTAAAACTATGAAACTTTAGCAATTTTGAGTGAAATAAAAATAAAAAGAATTGCACCAAAAACACTGCAAACTATGATGTCAATTATAAAATGATTTCCTTATTATGGGTTAACTACTCTAAGTTAACCCAACAGAATACTATGATAAAACTGAAAAGATTTGTTACTCCCCTACCTCCTTTAACTAATCTAACCAAATATTACCTTTGGAAACACAACAGAAACCACTGGAAATCCAGATGTAAATAAGTGTGAAAGCAAACATTATAATGAGGCTACAGAATTGGATATGAACTCTCTGTATCTGTGGTATCAATTTAAGGCTTCCCTAGGATGGGAGGTAAAAGAAACCAAATGTAATACTTCGTAAGGTTAGTTGCAAAGGGTATTTGGAGGTTGTGGCAACTCAGTATTGGAGTGCACGCCAAGCGAGTTGGGAAGTGACAAGAATGACTGACGAGGGTTCGATACATTCTAGGCCGCTAGGAAGGGCATCAAGCCTTAGTTCACCAGCTAAAACATGTGTCCACCCTAATTCGAATTGGGACTGATTGTGAAACAATATGGTAAAAAAGTTCTTAAGGATAAGAAGGATGCAAAGCCTTTATTTAGGAAAAAAATTTCTTCAGAAATTCATTACACCAGGTTAGGTTAATTAAATGGCAGATAGGGAACGAGTTGAAAATAAAAATAATTTTTATTTTATTTATATTTCCAATATTTTGTATTTTCATTTCACCCATTGTGACAGCAAATTGAAAAATTACCAAAATCTCATGATACTTATTTAAGTCTTAGATTAGGTTTGTCTAGTTCATCGCCCTAGTTAGGATTTTTTTTTTTTTTTTAATTTCACTCGTTGGGATGTGAAAAAGTAAACACTTTCTTAACCTTAGCTTTGGTTTGGTTCAGTTAGGTTAATTGCAGTTATAACAAAAGGCTTGATGACTAAACCTATTATTTTGTTTATATTTATTTATTCAAAATTTTGTATTTCCATGTTACTCCTTGGGGTGTGTGAAAGTACACATAAAATGGCCGCAATGCCCCGTGTAAAATTGTGGCCGAGTCAAAGCACATTAAAAAAAAAACATAACTCAAACATACCTTAGACACCTTCAAATGTAGATTAGATAGACATATGACAGAGGTAGGGTGGGTATGAATAGGTTAGTGCTTATTAGAAAAATCATAAAAAGAAAAATAGAATAAATAAGTAGAGTAGAATAGAATAGGTTAGTCATGCTGAAAATACAATTAAAAAAATGGAGCTGCCTCGTGTGTGCCAGTAGGCATGTTGCAGTGTCCTCTATTCTTATGTTCTTATGTCTAATAATCAATTTACCTTGAGTATTATTAGAAGATATTCCAGCAAACATTTTCCTAGGTGTTGTTTTAGCTAATAAATATATTCCTTAAATATAATATATATTTTCTTTTAATGCTAGCAGAACACGGTCACAAATGATCACACTAATATTAGGTGATATATGCAGTGTACAATCACCACCACTCAATCACAAATTGACTAGGTGACTCAACCTCTCTGTCATCAATAATGAGTAATTCTTCTTCTTCTTCATTTTGCATAGGTCAACTGGGTCTCAGGTTCCCGACAGGATTTTCAAGAAATCTTCAGAAAAAAGGTACCAAGTGAGAGCATATCAAGTGCTTATAGTGTAGATAAATATCTTTATTTCATTTATGTATTAGGATATTGTCTCATATGTAATCACTGATTTTTATTTTTGTTTTATTTAGAAATCTCACACTCGGTATCAGTACTATAAATTTGTTTTACTTGTTACTTGTGCTGTCTGGAAGCAATCCTTTGAATATAATTAAGACTCTTCAAACTTACTTTGCATATTAGAAAACTGTCTTATTCGTTCCGTTTTTCGATTATTTTATGAACTTCGCATTTTCTATCGAGCTCATTACTGGGTATTTAGGAGGTGTATCCAGCTTTAATTCCCCAGCTTCAATCCTTCTGTGTCCACCCCCAAGTGGGAAATAATATTGGTACATAAAACGTAAGATATGTAGACTCACTACGAAAAACCTGCTGAATTTTATTTGTTCTATTTCGTCTTATCTAAAATTACGCCTTTCGTATAACATTATAATGCTATGAATACATTTAGTGTCTGAAATTTCGTTGCTTAGCAATTCCAGTGATTAACCTTGACTAAAAAAGAACCTCCATTCATCATGTAAATAAGTTTTCCTATAAAGTTTCGAAACATGGCCCCCATATCTAGTCTTCTATATATAAATATTGCTCCTTATCAACTCAGTACAAGGGAGACATAAATAAAATGATCACCGTAATCCACTTCCATCGTTTCGTTTCAAGTGGTGGTAAGAATGAGTAGTGAGCTCTTTATTCAGAGAACAAACACAGATGCAGGTTCAAAGATGATCACTATTACAGGGCCAACACTCTGGAGCAATATTCCAGAACATCTTAGAAATTCATCCTCCTTCACAGCTTTTAAAGGCAAACTATTTAATTTTCTCTTGGATAAATAGTTGCTGCGCATACAATAATCAAACTTAATGATTTAATGTAATTTTCCTTAACACTAACTAATCTATATATGAATTGATATCGCCTTCTTTTATCTTTAAGTTAAAAACTAATTATTATCATTGTAAGGAGTACAAATGGTAATGGTGCCGATAATAACGATTCTGTATCGAGTGTTATTATTTCTACTTTATTATTAAAATTATTGTTACCATTTTTATTATGATTATTGTTATTATAATCTTTATACACATCTGTAACTCAAGTTTATTTTAATTTTCTAGGAAAGCTATATTTCTGTTCACTGTAATTGTATGTATTACCCTCTTACTTATTTGTTCAATTACATGTGTACTTATAAGTGAACTCTTAGTTTTGTAAAATAATAGCCATTGCAAGAAAAATGGAAATTAATGTTTGTTTGTTTGTCTGTCCTTCAGCCTTTCCTAATAATTGTGACTTCATATTTTTGTCAACAGCTCTGTAGATTGATGTCCCTTTCCATGAACACGATTTCGAACTAGAAGAAGGAAATAAATGCTTCAGGAAACAAAGGGAAGTGAAGGATAAAATATCTAAACTGGAGGATAATACCATTAAGGTGAGTGTGTCTTAAATAGTAGAGAATTACTATTTTTCGGAAGAGAAGACGCAACAGCTTAGAATCTTCAAATAACAGAGATTATTGAACAATTTAGAAAAAGATAAACTTTCTCAGGTGCAGTGGAATATAATGTAGCTGTGTAAAGGATGCCAAGAGGTTACTTTACTTACTCTTGGTATATTTAAGGTCCGGATTTACCCCTAGGATGTCCTGCCAGACCAATTTAGGGGTAGTTGAGAAACCAACATTTTCAGAAAGTTATTAAGTATATGCCAAATCAAGAGGAGAGAGCTCAATAAATAAATGAATTTTATAAAAATCTCAGTGTCGACTAAATGAAGCAGATAAAACGGTATTACTTATGTCTCTATAAGCACAACCATAATTATTAATGACATAAATAATAAGAGATAAGAATCTGTTTAATGAATACAAAAGCCAGATTTTGCTGCTGACGTTTAAATAAAGAAAATGATAATATTCACATTTCAGCAATATGTGAAATAATTATATAATAATATAAGCTTGACATTACAATTAAACAAAATAAAACAGAACTCGTGATGATTAAAATACTGTAGAACATATAGGCCTTATATAGTAATCTCGCAGAATTATGTCGCTCAGTTGAGCCTCGGGGGTCCGGGGTGCAGGCTTCAAACCTGTAGCTGACTAGCGTCAGAGTGGTTCGACTCCACCTACTGGGCGAAACATGTCAATTTTAAGTGCCGTATAGCGCCGAACTATAATATGGCGTAAATCGCGAAAGAGAAAAAAGAACTTCAATTCTAGTTTACAAAATGAATTCGATTGCGTAGAAATGTGGCGAACTTAGGACGTGAACGCGTTATGACTAGATAAATATCGGTTCGAATCCTGGGACTGTCTTGTCTTGAGAACTTGTATTTATCGTCAATAATGACATGTTTAAAAATATACATGAATTATATATTAAACTTAGCTAAAACAATAAAAATGATGTATATGTAATACATAAGAATGCAAGTTAACATTCTTTAACAAAGAGAAATATGGAGAGCGACAGAGAGAGCGGCCCTTTCCCCCACCGCTTCTTCTCTATCGATTATAGGAGAGTGACCTTGAGATTTTCTCCCCGTTTATTTATATAGTCTTGGTGACTGCGCACACTATTGCGCTATTTGATATTTATTCATTTATATTTCAAGATTTGCACGCTCATTGCGCTCATATATATATATATATATATATATATATATATATATATATATATATATATATATATATATATATATGTTTTTTTTTATTAATGCGAGATTCCCTTTTGAGTCGTCTTTTTATATAATAATAATAATAATAATAATAATAATAATAATAATAATAATAATAATAATTATTATTATTATTATTATAATAATAATAATAATAATAATAATAATAATAATAATAATAATAATTATAATAATAATAATAATAATAATAATAATAATGATGATGATGATGATGATGACGATGATGATGATAATAATAATATTAATAATAATAATAATAATAATAATAATAATAATAATAATAATAATAATAATAATAATAATATTGATGATGGTGATGATGATGATGGTGATCCAGAATAGATACTTGATGTCATCTATAAGTGCTTTATCTGGGACTGAGACAAAATGCAGGTGCCTAATATGGGAATGAGGTTGAACGCAGGATTTTTCGGATCTAGAATATTAATACTTAAATCAGTTTAACCTAATCTAGTCCATCGAACAATTAATATTGAGATCAGGAGCTTCATCTAGGATTTCGATATATCACGGATGGACCATTTGAAACAACAACCCATCACGCAGGCCAAAATATCTCATCAGTAGTACCGCAGTATACATCTACAGGCTAAGTCTGGGGTGCATAGGCAAGAAGGAAGTCCTCAACATCATCAAGAGATGCGCGTTCTGTCAAAAAGCCTCATGGTTCCTCCTTGCACTACTTAATCTTGAATTGCTATGTCTTCTCCTCATTAAAACAGTGAGTTAGCACCTAAATCACCCCAAGAAAGCAAACAAGCAACATCCTACATTCTGGAAGTTGCAAAGAATCACATAAATATTCTTGAAGTTCATCATTAACTATTAGCCACAGACCAGATACAATGATAACACAAACAATTTATCACCGAATACTTTGCACCACCTAATATATGCAGGCTTGACCCTTGGAAATTCCTGCTAACTTGTTTCCTCTGCAAGATATGGTACGATTTCTTCAGCATCTAATGACTCAGATCACTTTTCCACTATCGCCAACCGAGTTAAAGAAAATGGAATCATCAGCTCAACTTGGAAGAACAACCTGGACCACTTTCGCATTGCCTCTTCGGTAAGCACAAATCACCCACGTGTCCTACAAGAACTTTACCAATTCTTGTATCACTAACTGTGGACTATCGGAAATGCTTTCCTGAAGAACCTTATTCATATATAAAGCAATTCACCTGTAGTAAAGTCAAACAGTAACTCCATATTGTGAAACCTTTAAATAATTCAAAAACATTCTCATTGGGTTGCCGCTGATTTACTCTCCTGTTCCTGACCCCTCATACTGTGATTAGACTCATGAATAAAGAACATCGCACTTGCTGATGAAAAAGATTTAGACATGATGAATTCTGTAAGTTTTGACACCCAACTGCACCCGAGACTGGAGAAATTTCGCAAGTATATTACGAAGTCTTGAAATGAGATTTAAATTCTAATGTTGATAAAGAATCAGAAAGCTTGTGAAATGAGTGAGTACTCGGATTTACGTCAGGGTCTCCTTTTTTTGTTTTTTTTTGTTTTGCTAGAGGATGGGACGGTGCCATCTTGAGAAGAACTTTCGTTTTGGTAAGTGTGGCCGTTGTCCTGAGTAAATGCCCTTTCTAACCTCCGACCGTTGCGAGCAGCGAACCCTCGACCTGAGGAATTTATGTCGCTAGCGTTACCACTTGGCTACGATGACCCCCAGAAATTTCGCAAAGACCAATGCAAACTAAAACAAAATAGCTTGGGTTATAGTTTTGTGTCAGAATGCTATAACAAACTCTAATAATGAGATTGAATTGACTTATCTATATATTTCGAGTGACAAAGACCAATGTCTTCAAAAGACACATTAAAATTAAGTAGAGGAGGAGGAGTTGAACACTATGTGATGGAATTACCGTGAATAATTCTGAGCTTATCAGATATACTTCCAGGAGATCACTCACATATTTTCTGTGACATAGTGCTCGGGTTGGAAAGTGACCAACGCGGGGTCGATCCCGCCTCGAAGCGTTTGGTAGGGTATCCAGCCTTAATCCTCCTTGCAGCTCCAACAAGTCTGTTTACCCCTATTACAGCCAGTTCTAAACTCTGTGACAATCCTGTGATAATTCGAGATGTTTTTATACGACCCTCGACCTCAATGACCAAGGGTGAGAGATTCAAATCTAAATATGACACACATTTCTCATAATAATAATAATAATAATAATAATAATAATAATAATAATAATAATAATAATAATAATAATAAAAATAATAATAATAATAATAGTAATAATAATAACAATATCATCATCATCACAATCATATTATAATCATCGTCATCATCATATAAGAAAATCATATATGAATGAAGCATCAGTCGTTACTCTCTTGGTTCAATTCACGACACAGTAAGACTTGCTCATCTGAACTATTAGAGGTTTTAAATTGAGTTTACACTACATGAGTCTGTCCTAAGATGTTCACAACAGTATACTAGACATTCAGCATCTTATACATGAATAATAAAATGAATAATATGTCATATAAAAGCAGTAATAACATCATGCATAATATCATGTCTTATGCTATATAGCATCATAATAAATACCATGCAAAATAACAAAATTTAGTCAAATTCAATGCCTCTAAGACACAGTTTCTGGCTGTCTCTTTATCTTATCTTATCTCCTTGATAGGGTTGAATCTAAGGCAGTCAGACCTATTAATGATCCTTCTTTTACTTCTTATCTGGATTCTCTCTCTCTTCGCCGTAATGTATCACCCCATTCTCTCTTCTATCGCTACTACTTCCATCTCTGCTCTGATGAGTAGGCGAGTTGCTTTCCTCCCCCACTGCCGAGATTGCTTAACACTCGCCAAGCGGCCTCATCTCACAGGTA
>JAXCGZ010011923.1:30000-40000 GCA_037179515.1 Halocaridina rubra
TATATATATATATATATATATATATATATATATATATATATAATATATATATATATATATATATATATATATATATATATATATATATATATATATATATATGTATGTATATATAATTTTTGGTTTATGTAATCTGAAATCTTTGGCATTGGTAAACATCAAGTTTTAATAATAAAAACAAATTATATACATACACAGTCGCATGGCCACATTCTCCCTTGTAAGAGGGGTGGCCGAGTCAAGAAACACTCATTCACCACGATCCTCCTTTTTATTCTTTTCACTTACTTTTCGCACCTTTCTTCCTCTCTCGCATCTCCTCTTTTCTCTACATTCCTCTAAATAATAATCAGATATTCCACAACTAGCTCCTCTCAGTGCACTCACATTCAATACTCTTCCAATTACCCTCCTGTCCACCACAACATTATACATTAATGCTCTGTCTATTACTCTTCCACTATCTACTCTGACCCATGTATACTTGTGCACATCCTTCTTTTCTGTACAGTATTAGCAATCAACATCTCTCTCTCTCTCTCTCTCTCTCTCTCTCTCTCTCTCTCTCTCTCTCTCTCTCTCTCTCTCTCTCTCTCTCTCTCTCTCTCTCTCTCTCTCTCTCTCTCTCTCTCTCTCTCTCTCTCTTTCAATATACATTTCTATAATATTCTCTCCACTCTCATTCCTACAAGGTACCCCATACTTCCCAATTACACCATCCACTGGCTTTATTCCCTACTCTTGCATTCAAATCTCTCATCAACACCACATTCACATTCATTCCTAAGAGTTCCACACACTCATTTAATTTCATCCAAAATTCTTTTCTTTCTTCCTCACTTTTTTGACTGTCAAGGCCATATGCACTCAAAAACGCCCAAACCTCGCATCCCAATCTAATTTCAGACACTATTATTCGAGATGACACTTCCTTCCATTCCACCGCATGCACTTTTTTTTTTATATCTTCTCTTAACAACAGAGCCTCTCCCTCTCTTCTTCTGCCTCTCTCAACTCCATACACCCTACTTACTACACTTCCAAATGTCACCTCACCATATCCTTCTTATCTTAGTTTCGCTCAGTGTAAGCACATCCATCTTTCTATCCAGAAACACTCCTTATCACCTCCCTCTTACTTTCACTTACACCATAACCACACACATTCAGAGACTCAGTGACTAAGGTTCTGGCTGGATCTCACCAGCCAGAATTTCATCGCATTTCTTGGCCACTAGTAGGAAAAACAGAGGAGGGGATGGGAGTCCCCCTTCTCCACCCCATTTTGCATAGTATCAGGATACAAATTTTTGCATTTAATTCATATCTAGCACAATGAAAATATAGAAAGGTTTTGCTACATTTAACATGTAGTACAGAAGTTGTATAATATGCCTAATCTGCAACATGTTTCCAATGTTGCTACATGCTATTTTGTTACATATAGTACATTTACTCACAAAAGTTTGTGGGGGTGTCTTTCTAGCTGACATGTTTCCAGTTCATAGACGTACACATGAGATACAGCTAGAAAGGAGACCACCATGAACATTTTAGAGTAACTGTATAAAATTTAAGAGTAGCTATTCATATACTGAACTACAAAATTCCTAAAACTTTTGTGTAATCTAAGAATTTACTAATAAGGAATTTTTCAGCAAATGCCGCAATACACAATTTGTAAGTTATACGTTTATTTTATATTTGCTTCAAATTTCAATTAAATTTGTTTGTACAAGGCAGTATGTATACTCCCATAGATCAGATCAGTTCTATTCGTCACATTTTCCATGAAAAGGGACCACGGAAGCCTAGTGGTTAGAATACTCGACTCGGGAGTTAACAAACTAAAGTGTTAGAAATGGCATCCAGCCTCGATTCTCAAGTCACACTGTCTTTCTCCATCCCTATAATGGGGATTAATAATGCCATATAAACCGTAAACACATATCAATCGTGAAAAACTAATCAACACAAAATTTAGTCATTTTCAGTCATCAACGATGGAGTCCACTTTAAGGCGATCATGGAGATGGACGCCAGCTGCTGTGGTATTATTTAGTATTGCAGCGCTTCTCAATGGGAGAACCGTCGCTGCAGCCCCAACCAAAACTTCTTCTCGTGCTCTGGCACAGAGACTGGCTCCTGCTCTCATACACAAAGTAAGTGATCTCAAAGAAATAAATACAAGATACAGGGGTGCTTATCTATCACTGCTCTGATGAGTTGGGGAGTTGCAACCCTCCCCCACTGTCGAGGCCATGTAACACTCGCCAAGCGGCCTCATCTCACAGGTACTGTGTGGAGATTTGTAGCTCGCGGATTTGTCGGTGCAGCGACTGTTCCTTCCTATCTACCTCCAGACTGTGGAACTCTCTTCCTCCTTCTGTCTTTCCTAATTCTTATGACCTTTCATCCTTCAAAAAGGAGATCTATCGTCATCTCAGGGCCTAGTCCTCCATACCTCTGGGTCCTCTGTGCTTTGACTGTTTTTTGTGTGTGTAGTTTTCCTTTGTGTGACATTACCTCATCTCTGCCTTGTCCTTAACCTATTTCTTTTCCTTCGTCTTGGTATTTTCTCGTGGCCGGGCCTTTATTGATGAGGGCAGTTTCTGCCTGTCCCGGTATCACACTCATAGAAAAAAAAAAGATTATACAAACAGATAAGAGCATTTGTATTTTTTACTACTCAATTCAGTTTTTTTTTCTTCTGAACATTTTGCTAATGTTTGTTACTAACATTGACCTAATTTTTTTCTTTGCATCTAAATACGAATGTTTGATTGCTCAGAAATTAGCCCTAACTCTCATACACAAAGTGACTTATCTAACAGAAATAAATAAAAAAATACATTTAAGTTAAAAACAAATACTCCACTTTTCCTTCTCAATTACAGATATGTAAATTATAGCCATTAGGCTAACAATGGTCACTGACAATCGACTAGGTGTTAGCTATTTTTGGACCTGTTTACGCAATTTTTTGCACGTTCCGCAACTTTTTTTTTCTTGATGAAGAAAAATACTCTAGAATTCCAATAGAAACTCCTGAGCATTCTCTGCAATAGCTAAGTGTACATTATGCGTCATAATATTTCAACCTCTTCACAATATGAATAACGTAGTTTTGTCTCTGTTTAGAAGAAATTGAATATTTACTATAACTACAATAGGTTTTTGCAAAACTAAGAAAAAAAATAGAAGCTAGAGTACCAGCTTTTACGGTGACTGAATGGTTTAGTCTGAATTTTTATCAAAGTAAAACTCTCTGTCTACTCTGTCAAACTATGTAGGCCTTTAAAAACCATTATCATATCTCAATTTTAATTTTAGCTTCAAGTGATGGCGAGTCTAACTCCTTCAACCATTTCTCATAACTGAGTTAACGTATCTGTTTCATCAGCTTAGCAAGTTTTTGAACTTTCTCGAATTTATCAATATTTCTCTTCAAGTGCGCATTCCAAAGAGGGGCTGCATATTCAAGCTTTGGCCTCACATAAGCTACATGAATATTACTATATATTTACGTAATATACGAAAATCATCCCTTAGTAGTCACCGTGGCTCAAACGGTAGCGTCCGCGACTTTGAGGCGTCAGGTCGAGGGTTCGCGCCCCGTCACGGTTTGAGGTTAGCAAGGGCATGCACTCAGGGTAACGATTACATCTGCCAAAACAAGTCCTTCGCAAGAAGGCAACCGTCCTAGTCCTTGATAGATAAGGGAGTCCGTGACGTAAAACCGGAACCAAACCAAACGAAGGTCATCCCTTAAAAAAAAAAAAAAAAAAAACGCGGCCTTTGCTGTACCATTTATATGCATTCCATAGGAGAAAATGCTAAGGATAGTACTGTATTACTGCTTATAATACATGTGCTGAAGTTAAAGAGTAGTTTATGCAGGGTCCAACATATATAGTAATTGTATATCGAAACAAACTGAGAGACCATATGTATCATGAAATAGGCAACCCATGCATGACAGTTTGTATCTCTTCCATATATTCAAAAGATTTTTTTTTTTTTTTTTTGCATATAACTTCTCTAAAGCTTGGTGAAGGGCGCGTTCCACCAGTACTCATGGAAGAAATTGTAGCGGACTTCGAAGACCCAGACCTAATGGACTTCTACGACGCGGAGAAACGTCAATTCGACGAATACGGCCACATGCGCTTCGGGAAGAGAAGTGGTGGAGATTACGACGATTATGGTCACCTGCGCTTTGGACGAAGCCTAATCGGAAAATTACATCACTAAAGAATTTTCAACTTAAAAAAAAAAAAGATCTTTTTAACACAACAATGGTTTCTTTTGAAAAAAATTACTAGAAATTCAGGTTTGGCTAAAATGGTTATTATTTGGTTTACAGAGGTAGTTTATGTACTTCGAGTGATCTACTAAATATATATTATATATATATATATATATATATATATATATATATATATATATATATATATATATATATATATATATATATATATATATATATATATATATATATATATATATATATATATATATATATATATATGTACGCACTTACATGCATCTACAAAGTTTTAAAGTCTTTAGTGGCTGGGATATAGAATAAAAAGTACTACTAGGAAGTTATTTTCATACTATCCAAGAATATACGCTTTCAAGAGCAGGTTCTCTCTCTCTCTCTCTCTCTCTCTCTCTCTCTCTCTCTCTCTCTCTCTCTCTCTCTCTCTCTCTCTCTCTCTCTCTCTCTCTCTCTCTCTCTCTCTCTCTCTCTCTCTCTCTCTCTCTCTCTCTCTCTCATATTAATAATTCTAGGAAAAGTGTGGAAAGAATCAGCTCATATATACAAGTATGCCAAATCGTCAAAGTGAGCTATTTTTTGTCTTAAGGGTCACAAGAAGCCACCTTGAATGGAGGTGGACATAAGCAGGTAAGAGCTATGAGAGGATGAAGGGTGATTGCCCTTTCTTAAGCCCCCCGACAAGGACCCAGCTTGCGTTGTCAGGTTGTCACTTCCCGACAAACATATAAGAACCACATTAGTGAGTCACGTTCTTACCAGACTAAAATCTCACGATATTTGAGAGCTTTTCAAAATAGGGAGATCAGACATCAAGACCGTCTGATTCCACCTGCATCAGCGGCCGAGTGATTCCACCAATTCAGAAATTCGAGATTTATTTATATATAATGTGTACAACATGGGCGCCGGTTAAGTAATGGAAGGGTCATGATTTTGATAAGAGTATTTCATATTCCGTAATTTTTAAGTGGTTTTGTTAGGAAATACCAAATACTTGTATGTGATAATTAAGGTTTTCTTATAAATATTTTTTTTGCTATTTAGAGACAGGAAAAGAGAGCTTAGAGTAGTAATTGGAGCTGAAATCAGTTCAGATGTGACTCAATATATTTTCCAATTCTTCTCAAGGTGAGTATGACTGATAATAACAACGACGATTACATAAGAAATGAAGATATTACTAGTGATGACAAGATAAATTTTAGTGAATCTGGAAGTGATGATTTTGACAAATAAGTGGGTGATGATGAATGGTGGTGATTGTGATGTGTGTATCTTTCTTCAGTGCTATTCCAGTTAGCCAACGTGTCACAGTATTTTAATAGTGATGAGAGTAAGTATTCCTATTTTTTTTTCATTGCACTTCTTATGATCAAGCGGTAGCGTCCGCGACTCTGAGGCGTCAGGTCGAGGGTTCGAGCCCCGTCACGGTCTGAGGTTAGCAAGGGCATGCACTCAGGGTATCGACTGCATCTGCCAAAACAAGTCCTTCGCAAGAAGGCAATCGTCCTAGCCTTTGGTTGAAAAGGGAGTCCGTGACGTAAAACAGGACCTTAAACTATAATTTGTTTCTCAAATATACTCTGTGCGATTTATTTTGTAACGTTTTATTCTGCTCAGAATTTGCTTAATAAATACATTAAGGAAAATATGTCATTTATATCGTTAAGGTTACGTTAGGTTATATTTGATAAGGTTTATTAACCTTCATTTAAGAAATTAGTTGATAATGCAAATAGTTTTTTCTTTTTAGTTGCTTTTGATTATTTTTCAGTGGTTTTTATTTTCATTTAATGCGTTGGATGGAAGACAATAAATATTCATCAAGTTAGGTTACTTCATTTCAAGTTAAGAAATAATAAAAATGTTGACTTTTATTTATTTTTATATATTTTTCAATGTTTTGTATACTCATTTCATTCCATGGTGGTTTGAAATAATTTTTGACCATGTTAGCTTTTGATTAGGTTAATCAGGTTAGTACACTCAAAAGTTAAGAAACGAGTCTAAAATTAAAATTATACTCATGAGATAATATATATATTTTTTCAGTGTTTTGTATTTTCAATTAACTCGATAAGGAGTGTGTGAAAATATACATTTACCAGGTTACTTTTGTTTAGGTTAATTAGCCTACTTCACCTCCAAGTAAGGGACAAGCTAGTCATTGACATTATTCATTCTGATTGTTTTAGATGGTTATTCAGGGTTTGGTAGTTTCAGTTAATCGTTTTTACATAAATTCAAATTGTATTAGACAATGTTTAAATACATTACAGTACAATATACAGGAGTTTGGGAATAGGCACTATGAATTCATTAGGGGTGTGATAGTAAACATTTCGTCAAGTTAGGTTACCTTACCCTCAATTAGGAAGAGTTGATTATTGAAAATACAGTTATTTTAGTAATTATATATATATATATATATATATATATATATATATATATATATATATATATATATATATATATATATATATATATATATATATATATATAAAGTTGGTTGGTTCTGATATTCTACCAGGGGTTGAAAAGGTAATGCTGGATCCGTAGGTGAAATATTCTTGTAACAGAGGTCAATCTAATCTGTGCAGTAGAAAAATCCTTCAAAACACTCATTACTTGGTTAGTAGTCTCCTTTTTGAGATGAAAACAAAAGTATTGGGAAGAGGAAAGATCAGATAGGGCAGTCATGAAAAAGAGAGAGTTTATGGTGCTGCATGCACGCTTTTAACCCCACAGGGGACCACCAGGAAGGAAGGGTAAATGAGTGCTAGGACAGGGTGGAAAGGATAAAATTAGAAAAGAAATATAATCATGACTATAAAAAAGGAAAATAAATGGATGAAAATATGTCTTTTTATAAAAAGAGAATATAAAGAAACAAAATGTTAAAATGAAATAAGAAACGACATTAAAATAAAGGCCGTAGATTAAGAAAGTACTGAACATTGCATTATTATGAGGCTAACTATAAGGCTATATGATTCTTAGTTGTGCTTTTTTGGACCACACCAGTTTACTGTTGGGCTCATGCTGTGTCGAGATTAGGTAATCTGCTTTAGATTTCTTACTTTGTTGGTGGGTATTTGCTGATTGTAGTTAGCAAGATATTCATGTAGTCCATAGATGCTCTTAATATGATGCTCACTACTTGAGTTATGGCTAGGAGTTGCTAAAGCTCCAGTCTTCCTTCAGAATTCTGTGAAAGCTTCGCATTCCAGAATATAGTGGAATAGAGGTCGTTGTGTTGCCTCCTGACAGAAGTGCACTCTTTGATGATGACGTCTGTGATTTTCCAGGTGCATTTGCGTCCAAGTATCAGTCTGTGCATGCTGATTTCAGTACTTCTGTAAAGGGCCTTGGAGAAATTTATATGCCGGGGTCTTTTAACTGTTTTGTGCCCAGATGCTGATCCAGCGTCTGTGCACTGTTTGTATCTTGCTAATCGGAGGTTGTAGAGTCTCTTGGTGGAAGCAGGGACATTTGAATCTATGTTCTAAGGGAAATTTGTTTGTCTTCATGGTTGGCCTTGATGCTGGTATTACCAACGTCTGTGGCTCTGTGACAAAGGTAGAGTATCTCGGTGCTTATTTTCACATTGTTTCTGAAGGGGGTCTTCTGAATGGCCTGTATGGCACACCTCCAGTCTCTGAGAATGAGGGTGTGGTCTGCTTCTTGGAGAGTGATGTAGTTCAGGGCTTTGGAGATGGCAATCAATTTAGTTTGGAGTAAGGAGCAGGAGTGTCCTTCTGTGACAAAAATTGATTAACTGAGCCATCAGTGTGGACAGCCAGGGAATTCTGGGTTTGGTTCAGTATCGAATTTTGTTACTGTGTATGTTCTTGAGGACGATCGGGTTGACTGAGCTCTTCGGGCTCTTTGGAAGTCAATATTGATGTCAAATGGGTGGTTGTTCCATGGAGGAGGACATCTTTGCTCAGGTTGTGGAGTATCCAGTCTCCTGGTATTGATGTCGTCCACAACGGCAAAAGCTGGAATCTCGATGCAGGCCTTAGACGCCCAGTCCTTCTGAGGAAGGCTGGAATGTAGGTCAAGTGCTAACCTAAAGTTCTTGCAGGCAGTGCAGAGATATTGTGAAGTGATAGTTTTCTCTACGATGAAGGACATTCGCTGCAGTGATTTGTGACTTGAAAAAAGAAAGCTAGTTTCCAACTGGAGGCTCTATCTTTGTCCACATAGGAGGTCCTAGCATAGTTTGAATGGTGTTGTTCTGAATGACGTCAACCTTGGTCCATTATGGGTCTGATAGGAGCCACAGGGTAGGACAGGCATAATTCACAAGGCCTTGTGTGGATAATGTTTCAACGAAAATGAAGGTTACACCGTCGTAGATGCCAGACAGATGTGAGAGCCTCAAATGGCGCATTTTGCACCTGTCACACAGGTATTAGATCCCAGGTCCGAAGTTGAGTGCACTTATGATGTTGATTCTCATATATTGATGCTAATGAACCCAATCAAGAGCCAATTAATGACCAGTCTTCTTTCTGGTGTTGGCAGTTTGATGAAAAACTCTTTTGTTTTTAAGGCATTGATATTCAGCCCAAGGGAAACAAAGGTACTATAGTTCTTGTTAAGGCTTCTTTGGGCTAGGTCAAAGGCATCACGACCTCTCCTAATAAGAGTAACAATAATAAAAACCTAAACGTTTATTATTTATTTAAAAAAATAAAATAAAAATATGTTGCTATGAAAAGTGCCACCTCGATTTACAAAAAAATTTACATGAAAAGGAGTATACAGGTTTTGCACTTCATATTCTCCTCTCTCTCTCTCTCTCTCTCTCTCTCTCTCTCTCTCTCTCTCTCTCTCTCTCTCTCTCTCTCTCTCCTCTCTCTCTCTCTCTCTCTCTCTCTCTCTCTCTCTCTCTCTCTCTCTCTCACACACACACACATAACCCACCAAGGAAGCAACATAAGCTAGAAGTTTATGATGAAAGTCATATAAGTACTATCGAAGTCATAAATTCAGTTCTTAACATTGTAAATCTTCATCCAAAAAATTGGGATTTTGTTTCGTTTTCGTCATTACTTTTCCTCATTGCAGTTACTTAAAATTTACAAAGGTCTTATCCGCCCCTGCTTAGAATACTGCTCACACATCTGGGGTGCTTCTTCCTTTACATATCTTCTTGATAGGGTTGAATCTAAGGCAGTCAGACTCATTAATGATCCTTCTCTTACTTCTAACCTGGATTCTCTCTCTCTTCGCAGTAAGGTATCTTCCCTTTCGCTTTTCTATCGCTACTACTTCCATCGCTGCTCTGATGAGTTGGCGAGTTGCTTCTTTCCTCCACTGCCGAGGCCGCGTAACACTCGCCAAGCGGCCTCATTTCACAGGTACTGTGTGGAGATTAGTAGTTCGCGGATTGGTCGGTGCATCGACTGCTTCTTCCCATCTACGTCCAGAATCTGGAACTCTCTTCCTCCTTCTGTCTTTCCTAATTTTTATGACTTTTCATCCTTCAAAAAGCAGATTTATCGTCATCTCAGAGCCTAGTCCTCCATATCTCTGGGTCCTCTTTACTTTGACTGTTTTTTTGTCTGTCGTTTTCCTTTGTGTGACATTACCTCATCTCTGCCTTGCCCTTAACCTTTTTCTTTTCCTTCGTCTTGGTATTTTCTCGTGCCTGGGCCTTTGTTGATGAGGGCAATTTCTGCCTATCCCGGTGTCACACTCTTAAAA
>JAXCGZ010011924.1:0-12500 GCA_037179515.1 Halocaridina rubra
GTCACCGTGGCTCAAGCGGTTGCATCCGGGACTTTGAAGCGTCAAGTCGAGGGTTCGCGCCCCGCCACGGTCTGAGGTTAGCAAGGGCATGCACTCAGGGTAGCGATTACATCTGCCAAAACTAGTCCTTCGCAAGAAGGCAACCGTCCTAGCCCTTGGTAGAAAAGGGAGTCCGTGACGTAAAAACCGGAACAAGTATTTTTAAGTGTCATTTTTAATGATATTCAATATAGATAAATGAATCTTTAGCAATGCAAAGAAATTAAGTATATGCCTTGCAAACGTAGGTTATGAATATTATGTTTTCTAATTTCTAACAAATACTTATTTTTTTTAAATTCTTCTTCTTTAAGAAATGCAAAGACATAAACCTAGACCTTAAAGATATATTTTAATAATAAAATGTTTGCATTTTTTTCCTCAGATTTTTTATGTTAAGTTCAATTCAGCTGTTTATTACTGGAAACAATTTATCTTCGTAAGATCTAATTTGAGAGTAATTTTGTTTTTTATTATAATTTGGGAAAAAGAGATTGATGAATTAATGAACAGTGCATATATAATTTCACTTTACCTATTCACTTATTTAAATAATTAATTCATTTATTTACTTATATATATATATATATATATATATATATATATATATATATATATATATATATATATATATATATATATATATATATATATATATATATATATATATATATATATATATATATATATATATATATATATATGTATATATATATATATATATATATATATATATATATATATATATATATATATATATATATATATATATATATATATATAGAAAGATAGATAGATAGATAGATAGATAGAGAGTGTGTGAACTCAAGCTATCTGTCAAGGGACACTACTACTCTCTCCTTATTCCCTCCCCCCCAAAAAAAAAAAGCGAATTTGGGTCGTCTTTAAAAAACATCGAACCCTGGTCTACAAATCTACAAAATTTAATTTTTGTCAAGTTCATAGTCAGTGGTGTTTACGTTGAGGCAATAAATGTCACTATCGTACAAGAAGAAGCAAAATTCTCGTATGAGTAATTTGCATCTAAAATTATAGACTTGATGCATTAATTATTTGTCTGTGATCACTTTAATGCCATTTATGTTTATAATAGTTCTCTGAGGTTTGGTTTTATTATTATCTTCTTCTGTTGCAATGGGTGTATTTATGTGCGCGCGTGTGTGCGTATATGTGTGTTTAAGTGTGCATATTCCCGTGTGCATGCGTGTCATCGTGAATGTGTGTAAATGCGTGCGTATGTTTGTGTGTGTATGCAGGTTTGTGCGTTCGCGCGAGGGTAAATCTTAAAGATGTGTGCTCTCTTGCAGTATATCCCCTCCCTGTATGATTAGAGAGATCTGCGTTGCTCTCTTTCTCTTTAAAAGCATTTAGAATCAAGACTGCTATTTTGATGCCTTTTGCTGCTGCTGCTGCTGTTGCTGCATTAAATATACTCTCATCTCTCTCTCTCTCTCTCCTCTCTCTCTTCTCTCTCTCTCTCTCTCTCTCTCTCTCTCTCTCTCTCTCTCTCTCTCTCTCTCTCTCTCTCTCTCTCTCTCTCTCTCTCTCTCTCTCTCTCTCTCTCTCTCTCTCTCTCTCTCTCTCTCTCTCTCTCTCTCTCTCTGTAGCCAACAACAGGGCATATCATCGAGCCTTAAAAAAATACGAATAAGTAATTAATAATAATAATAATAATAATAATAATAATAATAATAATAATAATAATAATAATAATAATAATAATAATAATAATAATAATAATAATAATAATATTAATAATAATAATAATAATAATGATAATAATAATAATAATAATAATAATAATAATAATAATAATACTAATAATAATAATAATAATAATAATAATAATAATAATAATTACAGTAAGTTTTAAATAACAATTTAACTGAACTTAAACTTATATGCATTTTTTAATTTATGTAGCAGTCTAACTATCAATGTATCTATCTTTACACACACACACACACACACACACACACAAACACATACACACACACACACACACACACACACACACACACACACACACACACACACACACACACACACACACACACACACACACACACACACACACACACACACACACACACACACACACACACACACACACACACACACACACACACACACACACACACACACACACACACACACACACACAATACATATATATATATATATATATATATATATATATATATATATATATATATATATGTATATAATGTATTTGTATGTGTGCATACCTGTGTGTGTCTGTGCACGTTACCACATGTATGTATGTATGTTTTCTAGCGAGAAAAACATATGACTACCATATAAATATAGAATTCTCTTTATTAATCATAAAAAATCTATATTTAAGTTTCCGAGATATATACGGGTTATAATTACACTAAAAAAAACAAAAAGAAAAAATAATTGTTTCTTAAAGTTGTATAAAAAGATGTTTATAAATAGTACCTTATATAAAAAATCATATTTATATAAATAAACAACATCAAAATAGAGCACCCAGTGTAGTCGCCTCTGTCATCTTTGTTTCATGAAAGTTGTTATTTGAATTTTTTTTTTTACGTGATCGACAACATCCTACCAAAGAGACTTCTTATGAAAATAGCGTAAAAAAAAAATAAGTTGCGTGGCTATTTTTAGCCAGGAGAGAGTTACAAATAGAATCACTACTCGTACACTTATAGCAGAAAACAGTCTCCAGGAAGGGCTAGGGAGGCTGTGGGGGGGAGGCAAAATTTCTTCTTATTTGATAGTAAATGAAAAAAAAAAACTGAAAAAAGAAATCCATCTTCTCGAAATAGCTAAAGGATAATAATATCGTTTACATGCTATATTGGTATTTTAATGTCTATTTGTACGTACTTGTATGTTATAGTATGCATAAAAATTTAATAATGCACATGTATCTATCTATCTATCTAATATACAGTATATCTATCTATGTATTTATGTATTTATGTAAGTATGTATGTATGTATGTATGTATGTATGTATGTATGTATGTATGTATGTATGTATGTATGTATGTATGTATGTATGTATGTATGTATGTATGTATGTATGTATCTATTTATCTATCTATCTGTCTATCTATCATTCTATCTATCTATCTATCTATCTATCTATCTATCTATCTATCTATCTATCTATCTATCTATCTACATTTTTATATATTTACATACATACACATACACACAGTAACTACTTACAAGTAAGCGAATATATGTCTTACTAACACCCAAGAAATCCCATATTAAACTCCAAGGGTGGGGTATGTTACAAGCAGATCCTCCTCTTCAGAAAATTTTTGAGAGAAAATGGAGAAGCAAGTTATGATGCTCATGTTTTAGCCTCTTATCAGATATACTAGCAACAGTTTCCTCACATGCTTTTATCCTCTTCTTATTTTCAAATGGGGTCGCAGATTTTCACTAGGATGGCACTGCAGGGCTTGAGACAGGCACTGAGTTGAGCTGGTTTGCTCCCACATGGGCTGAAAATTTTTTCTATTGCCCTTTTATACAGCTAAAAAAAAAACCACTCACACACACAGAAGAGAGAGAGAGAGAGAGAGAGAGAGAGAGAGAGAGAGAGAGAGAGAGAGAGAGAGAGAGAGAGAGAGAGAGAGAGAGAGAGAGAGAGAGAGAGAGAGAGAGAGAGAGAGAGAGAGAGAATTCTTGCTGAATAAAGTCAATAACCTCTTTTGATATATATATATATATATATATATATATATATATATATATATATATATATATATAATACATACATACATACATACATACATACATACATACATACATACATACATACATACATACATACATACATACATACATACATACATACATACATACATACATACATACATACATACATACATACATACATACATACATACATACATACATACATACATACATACATACATACATACATACATACATACATACATACATACATACATACATACATACATACATACATACATACATACATACATACATACATACATACATACATACATACATACATACATACATACATACATACATACATACATACATACATACATACATACATACATACATACATACATACATACATACATACATACATACATACATACATACATACATACATACATACATACATACATACATACATACATACATACATACATACATACATACATACATACATACATACATACATACTCTGAATTAAATGTATGATGATACGAACGCTATTTGTTGTTACTTCTACCAGAGGAGAACTCCATAGCATGGGGGAAGGTGGGACGATGGGGAGGAAGTTGTTTATGCTACGTAGATGTAAATCAGTCAGTGGGGCAGATATGAATCCTGGATGGTTGGATGGAGATGATGATGATGATGATGATAGTGGGAGGGATGGAGAAGAAGAAGGAGAAGGAGAAGGAGAAGGAGCCAAAGAAGAAAGTGCTTGGCGACGGAGCTCCCTCCTACCTCGGCCAACTTTTCCTCCTTCGATACCACACACACACACACACACACACACACACACACACATACACACACACACATACACACATACATACACACACACATACACGCACACACATACACACTCTTAACTAAAAACTTCACCCAAGAAGAGAAATAGTTCTTTTATTTTCACTCTTAGAATCGATAATAATGAATACTTGTCGTAGAGAAGCCATGAGTGATGATGAAATTATATGAAATGAAATGAAGAAAAAAAAAGGAAAAAAATGAAATAAAAACCCCCACCTCGGTATTAAGTCGAGTAGCCCGTGACGAAAATATTAGCGAGAATCTAATTTTAGAAACTCGCCAGCAGGAGGAGCAGCAAATAAACCCTCCCGAGCAACCTCACGATCCGTATCGGCCGGCCAGAACTAGCTCCACCTCTTACGTCATCGTATTCTCTGACGTCATGACCTGCCAGCTCGGTGACGTCATTGGCTACGTCATGACAAACTCCCAGTGCAAACGCTTACCTCGTGAATAGGCTGAGACTGCCCCGGCCAAACCATTCCCACGTTCTTCTGCTTCTGAAGCACTCCTCTCTCTCTTGGCTCTCCTTTCTCTCTCGCTATCTCTCTCGATTTCTCTATCTCTATCTCTATCTATCTCTCTTTTATCTATATCTCTGTCTTAACCATCGTCGGTCGGTCTTGAGACTTCTCTCTCACGTTACGATCTGTGGGGCAAATAAGAATCAGTTTTCAAGATATTTAAAAAAAAACTGCCTGTTCTGCATCTGAAGAAAAAATATCGAGACGTTTTACACGATAGAAAGTAAGATATAACAGTGTTATTATTAACATATAATTAATAACAGAACTTAGAAATAAATTATACAGTATTGTAAAATGGTGTAAGTTACATTTACAAGAAGCCGTACAGAATGAAAGAAGGTAAGTTAAAGAATTATATTTAATAATTATTTCCTATCTCTTCTATTATGCGTTTGTTCTAGGAATGAAACATATATATATATATATATATATATATATATATATATATATATATATATATATATATATATATATTTTTTTTTTTTTATTTATTTTTTTTTATTTTTTTTTTTTAATAATAAGATAATTTTTCATGTTAAATGTTTTGTAATTGCAGAACTGCTGTTGTTCCTGCTATTAAAGTTATTATTATTATTATTATTATTATTATTATTATTATTATTATTATTATTATTATTATTATTATTATTATTATTATTATTATTATTATTATTATTATTATTATTATTATTATTATTATTTTTATTATTATTGATACTATTATTATTATTATTATTATTATTATTATTATTATTATTATTATTATTATTATTGTTAATATTATTATTATTATTATTATTATTATTTTTATTATTGTTATAATTATTATTGTTTCTTTAGAATTTAAGCAATATATATATATATATATATATATATATATATATATATATATATATATATATATATATATATATATATATATATATATATATATATATATACATATAAATGTATGTACGTATATATGTGTGTGTGTTGCTTGTGAGAGTATGCACGTTTTGCTTGTGTTTGAGCATCAGCTTTAATATCAGTTTAGCAGATGTAACATTAGATATACAAGTCACTTAAAGCACACTCTCAACTTTATTTGCTTGTCAGTCTGTGTTTCTGTCTTCAACCGTATATATATATATATATATATATATATATATATATATATATATATATATATATATATATATATAATATATATATATATATATATATATATATGTTTGTGCGTATGTGTGTATTTCTATATATGTGTGTATATATATGAATCTATATATATATATATATATATATATATATATATATATATAATATATATATATATATATATATATATATATATATATATATATATATATATATATTCAAATGAGCACATTACCATATGTGAAAACATGAATCATATTTACCTGGACCGGGACTTGAACCCGGGACTCATGATTACTAAGCCAAGTCGCTACCAACTAAAACACAGAAGGTCTAAAAGGGGAACAGACCTTACAGCTTATATCTGCTTTACTAGGAATGAACGCATTCTATCTGAATACCACAATGTTCATATTACAGTTTCCCCCAACTTGTTGTAGTTAGTAGCGCCTGGGCTTAGTAATTATAAGCCCCAGGTTCAAGTCTCAGTCCGGGTAAAAATGACTCATATATATATATATATATATATATATATATATATATATATATATATATATATATATATATATATATATATATATATATATATATATATATATATATATATATTGATATATATATATATATATATATATATATATATATATATATATATATATATATATATATATATATATATATATATATATATATATATATATGTATATATATATATATATATATATATATATATATATATATATATATATATATATATATATATATATATATATATATATATATATATATATATATTTTTTTTTTTTTTTTTTTTTTTTTTCCTCACTAATTTCTTCTCCTTAACATTTAGGTGATTTGGTAAATCTGAGAATTTTGGCTTCATCACATTTCTTATAACTTTATACATTGTCAAATGATGGACTGATTTAAGTGGATGGAACTTACACTTGATATACCCAACTTTGCTCTATATTCACCAGAAATTGTTTATGCTAACTCTTGTGAAATTTTTAGGATTTATTCCTGAAGACATTAAATATCATTGCCTCTGCTTACCTCTAGCTTGTAGACAGGGTAGTGTTATAGAGTCTGATGCATGTACATTCATGGAAGGAGCCAATTTATTAATATAGAGAGCTTCCAGAATTTGCAGGCGCCGGACTCTATATTGCTACCTACTCTGCAAGTTAGAGGTGGGCAGAGGCAGTGATATTTAGCGTCTTTAGAAATTAAGTCTAAAATCTTCACAACAGTTAGCAAAAACAATTTCTGGTGTATGTAATGTAAAGGTTGATATTAGAAAGCATATGTAAGTTCCGTTTACCATAGTCAATCCATCATTTGACAATGTATAAAGTTATATGAAACGTCACGAAACCCAAACTCTCATATTAACGAAATCAGGTCAATGCTATATATATTGTATATGAAATATGTAAAGTATATTGCAAAAGGACACCAATGTATATATATATATATATATATATATATATATATATATATATATATATATATATATATATATGAATAATTTTTACCCCCATCGGGACTTGAACCTAGGTCATATAATTACTATGCCAAGGCGCTACCAACTACACCACAGAAGATCTAAAAGGGAAACACACCTTACAGCTATCATCTGCTATACTGGGGATTAACACATTCTCTCTGAATGACACTCTGTTCATATTACAGTTTCCCCCAACCTCACTCGTGGCTTCGTTTTTGCAATTAATTCAACTCCCAACCTCATTCGGGACCAACAATAATTAAATAAGCACATTACCATATGTGAAAACATGAATCATTTTTACCCCAACCGGGACTTGAACCTAAGGGAAAAAAATATTCATGTTTTCAGAAATGATAATGTGCTTATTTGATTATTGATGGTCCCGAGTGAGATTGGGAGTTGAATTAAATGCGAAAACCAAGCCACGAGTGAGGTTGGGGGAAACTGTAATATGAGCAGAGTGGCATTCAGACAGAATGCGTTCATTCCTAATTATAGCAGATATAAGCTGTAAGGTCTGTTCCCCTTTTAGACCTTCTGTGGTGTAGTTGGTAGAGCCTTGGCTTAGTAATTATAAGTCCTAGGCTCAAGTCCCGGTTGGGGTAAAAATTATTCATGTTTTCACATATGGTAATGCGCTTAGTTGATATATATATATATATATATATATATATATATATATATATATATATATATATATATATATATATATATATATATATATATGAATCATTTTTTACCCCGACCGGGACTCGAACCTAGGACTTATGATTACTAAGTCAAGGCGCTACCACTACACCATAGAAGGTTAAAAGGAATCCAACCTTATAGCTTATATCTGCCATACTTAGGAATGAACGCATTCTAACTGAATGCCACTCTGTTCATATTACAGATTCCCCAACCTCACTCGTGGCTTCATTTTAGCATTTAATTCAATTCCCAATCTCATTCGGGCCATGAAATAACCAGATAAGCACATTACATATGTGAAAACATGAATCATATTTTACCCCGACCGGGACTCGAACCTAGGACTTATGATTACTAAGTCAAGGCGCTACCACTACACCACAGAAGGTTAAAAGGAATCCAACCTTATAGCTTATATCTGCTATACTTAGGAATGAACGCATTCTAACTGAATGCCACTCTGTTCATATTACAGATTCCCCAACCTCACTCGTGGCTTCATTTTAGCATTTAATTCAATTCCCAATCTCATTCGGGCCATGAAATAACCAGATAAAATGAAGCCACGAGTGAGGTTGGGGAATCTGTAATATGAACAGAGTGGAATTCAGTTAGAATGCGTTCATTCCTAAGTATAGCAGCTATAAGCTATAAGGTTGGATTCCTTTTAACCTTCTGTGGTGTAGTGGTAGCGCCTTGACTTAGTAATCATAAGTCCTAGGTTCGAGTCCCGGTCGGGGTAAAAAATTATTCATGTTTTCACATATGTAATGTGGTTATTTGATAATTTCATGGCCCGAATGAGATTGGGAATTGAATTACATGCTAAAATGAAGCCACGAGTGAGGTTGGGGAATCTGTAATATGAACAGAGTGGCATTCATTTAGAATGCATTCATTCCTAAGTATAGCAGATATAAGCTATAAGGTTGGATTCCTTTTAACCTTCTGTGGTGTAGTGGTAGCGCCTTGACTTAGTAATCATAAGTCCTAGGTTCGAGTCCCGGTCGGGGTAAAAAATGATTCATGTTTTCACATATGTAATGTGCTTATCTGGTTATATATATATATATATATATATATATATATATATATATATATATATATATATATATATATATATATAAATATATATATATATATATATATATATATATATATATATATATATATATATTCATATATGCATATGTGAGTATATTATATATATATATATATATATATATATATATATATATATATATATATATATATATATATATATATATATATATATATATATATATATATATATATATATATATATATATATATATATATATATATACTAGTGAAAGAAAGAGTATTTTACCCATTAAATTCAGTGTTATCGAATTATATTGCTTTCAGTAGCTGAAGTACATACATAAAAATAAATAATTATATTATTGAATATATTTTTTTTTACTTCTCCAGATAAAGTAGGATCATCAATGTAAATTAATTTAAGTTTATCGCTAGCTTTAGCGGTGAAATAGCCGTGGCCTAGCGTGAAATCCCCTGAGTCTCCGTCCTCAGCCCAATATGTAGTGACATCACAAAAAGAAAAAGAAAAATATTTTCAATAAATGAATGCTTTATGCGCAATGTCTCATGTTTTTGCTCTCAGCATGTAAATCATCATCACTATCATCACTTCAGTATAAATGTCATTATCACTCATTATATTCACAGTGATCAATATCATCCATCCAAATTCCGTGTAATGATTTCAGCCTAATATCTCTAACTCGAGTATAATGAAAAATATGATAGTAGTAATAATAGTAATAATAATTATAATGATAATAATAATAATAATAATAATAATAATAATAATAATAATAATAATAATAATAATAATAATAATAATAATAATAATAATAATAGTAATAATAATAATAATAATAATAATAATAATAATAATAGTAATAATAATAATAATAATAATAATAATAATAATAATAATAATAATAATAATAATAATAATAATAATAATAATAGTAATAATAATAATAATAATAATAATAATAATAATAATAATAATGATGATGATGATAATAATAATAATAATAATAATAATAATAATAATAATAATAATAATAATAATAATAATAATAATAATAATAATAATAATAATAACAATAATAATAAACTGAAGGGCAAGAACGGTCCAAGCAAACATCGTAGAACATATTTAATTTATCTAATCTCCTTATAATACATCATAAAACAACGTTTCAAACATCCACTGTGTTCATAATCATATACCTATGAAAGAGTGAACAAAAAACAGTTACTCTAATCAAGCAAAAGTATAGTTGTAACTAAGTAAATTTTATATATACAGCACATTCACACAAACAAATTATTGAAATTTACATATATCTAACCATATGCAGAATATAAAATAAAAAAAAAACTTTCACACTAATAAAATTTGTTTTACAAAATTCTGAGAGTGCAACTTGAGCCATCTTTGTTTAATTTAGGATTTTGAAATAATTCATGATTCTGCTATCCTGATTTCATTTTTACTTTTTCCTCTGTATATAATTTTGAAATTATTTACTATGAAATTACTCTTACAGACATTAGAAGAGTGTTCTCGAATGCTTGAGTTTATTGGAGCTGACAATATTATTCCAGAACGACAAGATGACCCTTGTTGTTCTTAGTTGAACCAACATATGCAAGTTGGCATTTGGGGCAGTTAAATTGCACAAAATGAATATTACCCTCCGCGCTGTACTCTCATCATTTAAGACTTTTAATTACAATTAATCAAAATTTCTCGTACCTCATCTAGAGCAGTTCACTAGGAACAATTACTCATTATTGAATTCATATGAATTTTTCAATGATGTGAAACACTTAAGACTAGATGATAATACATTCATTTTTAGCCATGACGTCACGTCTCTCTAGACTAATGTACCTGTCAGTGAAGCTGTAGACGTCGCTACCAATCTGATATATGAGAATGATAATAGTTTTCATGGCACGGACCTTTTGTTGTTCAAAAAAAATGCTGACTTTAGCTGTGGGAGACTCATACTTATTCAATGACAATTACTACAAACAAACTAACGGATTGGCAATGGGATGTTCATTATCTGCTACATTATCTAACATATTATATTTTCATGAAACATCCTGGTTAAATGATTGTCCTGAAGAGTTCACACCTATTTTTTTTTTTATAAAAGATACGTTGATGATGCATTTGTGATCTTCAGAAAACAAGGATATGCCCAAAAGTTTTTTTGACTATATAAACAACAAGCATAATAAAATAAAGTTTACAATGGAGGTAGAATATTATAATAAAATCTCGTTTCTAGATATGCTAATTATAAAACAAAATATCAAGTTAGATGTCAACATTTACAGAAAACCTTTATTTTCTGGTCTTGAGGTAAATTTCATAAGCTGTTGCTACGAAAATTTTAAGCATAATTCATATTGTACATTGTTGTATAGAGTATATAGATTATCATATAATTATGTTAATTTTCACAATAAATTAACTTTCTTACTTAGTTTCTTTGTTGTAAAAGGATATCCACAAGACATATTTTATAAACATCTTAGAAATTTTCTTAATAAGATTTTATGCCCCAAACTTGTAAAGGAAGGTCCCAAAAAGACGCAGATGTACATAAAATTACCCTACCTTAACGATAATTTAAACTATTACATACAAAAGGAAGTAACTACAATTTTCTACAAATAATACCCTCATATTAAACCATTCATTTTAATTTATAACAACCATATACTTGAAAATTATGTAATTCATAAGGGCAAGTTACCTGACTTGTTTTGTTCGATGGTAGTTTACCAATTTAACTGCCCCAAATGCTGACTAGCATATGTTGGCTCAACTAAGAAATGTGTATTAGTTAGATACCACGAATACCAAGGGTCATCTTGTTCTGGATAAAATATTGTCAACTCCAGTAAACTCAAGCATTC
>JAXCGZ010011924.1:20000-35000 GCA_037179515.1 Halocaridina rubra
AAAAAATAAATAACTATGCAGACTATTTTTTTGACATGATATCTGGTAGCATGGGGATTAATAGCCTTTTTCAAATTCGAAAAGGTGCTGTTTCGTCACTGACTTCATACTTTTAATTATATACGCAGCAAACCTGACATATCAGCAGGGTATACTACGCGAAAGACACCAATACCCTCTACTTTTCCCCCAGGTGCTTCTGGTTAAGAGATGCCATTCGAACCATCCTGGACAGTTGAACTGGGGTCCTCTAAGCTGGGAGTTAGGTGTTGATAAGCTGAGCCACGGGTGATGGTCAGGGCAGAAATTGGGTTGCCTTTTGTCTTTTTCTTTTAGATTCTCCACCCACGGATGGGCGGAACGGGTCATGGAGGACCCATAGGGTAGTCGCCAGCCGGCACAGGCCCCAACCCCCACTGCGTTGCCCAGCCACAGCAGTAACCTCACCAGTAAACAGCTTAAACTCTCTTGCCTGGACGAGGCGCGATCCCTCGACCTCGCGAATGCGAGGCCAGCGCGTTACCACTGTAATAGCCAGGAGGTTACCTGTTGTCTGGAAACATGTAGTGCAGAACACTTTTGAACAGGCGAACGTTAAACTAGAGTATATTCCTATTATAAATAAAGTTTAGTTTTGAATAATTTATGTATCAGTCTTTCAAAATAGTTGCTGAAGAAAACTGTATGCTTTAAAATACCAGAATTACTTAAGGTAGGAAAAAAAATCATGAAAAAAAAAATGACCATTACATTCATTTCTTGAGTCGATGAAATATTTTCTGGCTTACTTTAGGGTTTTGCTGTTTAGAATAAAGCTAAGTTCTTATTTACTTTTACATACTAGACGGAAAAAAATAAAAACTTTCTGTAGTTATGAATATGTAAACATACTTCTATGTCTTTCCAGTTAGTGTAAATTTAGTTAAGACCAAATATCGCCCGATCATTCACTATTAAACCATTGCTTAAGAAAATCTTTCATTACTAGCAGATTTCCCTATCTCCAGATGGGGTCACTGACTCTCAGTTGCCTCATGGAGACTAGTTTTGGAGTTCGCTTAGACTATTACCTCTGGATGCCCTTTCTGATACCTACCATCTTCATTAAAGTCTGAATTTGGAACGGGGGTCACGTTGAGACAGCTTGCTTTCCAGGCTCCTGGATTTCATCCTTTGTGTATTTTTTTTTCTCTTACGTTTAATGTGTCATAATTAGTCCTCATTATGAGAGTGGATACAGGCAATTTGGAGCTTGGCTTAAGGCTGGATGGCTATCCTAAGTCCCTGCTATAGACTTCATCGTGGATCTTTCACCTCCCGAGCCCAGTATCTAACCACAACACCGACGTGGTTCACAATTTTTTGTTCATAATAATGTTATACATAGTATATAAAGGCAATTTGGTTTTGGCTAGAATACAGCTATTACTGAAAAAAGGTAGTCCCCGTGGCTCAAGCGGTAGCGTCCGCGACTCTGAGGCGTCAGGTCGAGGGTTTGCGCCCAGTCACGGTCTGAGGTTAGCAAGGGCATGCACTCAGGGTAACGATTACATCTGCCAAAACAAGTCCTTTGTAAGAAGGCAACCGTCCTAGCCCTTGGTAGAAAAGGGAGTCCGTGACGTAAAAGCGGAACAACAGCTATTACTGAAAAAAAATATTATTGATTTTCTTTAGCATTTATTTTAGGTTTTTATGCCCTCGCTCTTTGAAATTATGTTATTATGGTCGGATCAACTAGAAACAACAGGCTTACCAACCAAAAAAAATGTTCTGGTTTTACGTCACGGACTCCCTTTTCTACCAAGGGCTAAGACGGTTGCCTTCTTGCGAAGGACTTGTTTTGGCAGATGTAATCGGTACCCTGAGTGCATGCCCTTGCTAACCTCAGACCGTGACGGGGCGTGAACCCTCGACCTGATGCCTCAGAGTCGCGGACGCTACTGCTTGAGCCGCGGTGACTACCTTACCCAAAAAAATGAAAATAATATAATATTCTAACTTAATTTAGATCTATCAGGTGTGTAAATTATGCAACAATGATTTTACAATTAACAAAATAGTCTCATAGATTTGAAGTAGTATCAATACATATTTCCTTATCTAATTAAGAATATTACAACCTCAAACGTAAAATTATGTTACCCAGTGGATTTTCCTTTCTTAAAGAAGATAAATAAATGCGTATTAGTATAATATAGAATTATAGAGAAAGCTAGTGAACCTTCTGTCTAATTAACTGATGCAGAGTTTATGGAAAGGTTCAACGCTTAGGAAAATCACTACCGGGCAAATATATCCTCATTCTTCTACTTCTTACTATTGCCACAATCTTCATTCTCACTCTCTCTCATACTCTCATTCTCTCACTCACTCTACACAATCTTCACTCTTACTCTCTCTCACTCTCTCATTCTCTCACTCACTCACTCCACTGTTTTAGGGAGACTTGTTGATCCATGACCAGTCTTGATAGGTTTTTTTATGTTTTGTCCTGTGCTAGGATCATCCAGTCTTCAGGATTCACTCCCTCTCTTCTGATATCCTCTTCCAGACATCTCCTCCAGTCTTTTCTTGGTCTTCCCATTGGTCTGTGTTCATCTATATGTTTATTTTGGTATTCTCTCCTTCTTCATTCTTGTGATGTGTCCTGTCCACTGTATCTGTCTTCAGGATTCTCTCCCTCTCTTCTGATATCCTCTTCCAGACATCTCCAGTCTCTTCTTGGTCTTCCCATTGGCCTGTGTCCACCTATACGCCTATTTTGGTATTCTCTCCTCTTTCACTCTTGTGATGTGTCCTGTCCATTATATTTGTCTTCCCTTAACAACCTGACATATGTGGGGCTGCTTTGTTTGTTCTCTCAAATCCCAATTTTGTCTCCGTCTTCTTTCTGTGTTTCATGGTCATACGCTGGTCTTGTTATTGTTCTTAATACTTTATTTTCTAAGACATACAATGTTTTCTCTTGCTTTTTAGTTCATGACCATGATTCGCAGCCTTAGATTAGGATAGATCTTGTGACTGTGTTGTAGGCCTTCAGTTTTGTCTATGGATCTTCTCTTGAAGAGGGTCATTAGGCCTAGATGGCAGTTTTTAGCCGCTTCAATTCTTTCATTAATTTCCTTATTTATTTTTTTTCCTCTACCTCTTTTATTTCCATACCATCGAAATTGACATTTTCATCCAATTCCAATCTTCTAATTATTTTCATTATTTTTTTTTTTATTTAGTTATCCTCAGTCCTATTCTTTTTAAATTTTTTCTAAATAAACTTATTACCTTTCAGTATCCCAAAATCCTGTTATTCTATCAGTGCCCTTTGCATAACCTCAGCAGTTGCCTGTCACTTCTCTAAATCTTACTCCTTCAGGCCTGTCACAATCATCAGAGTATAAATGCATATAAAAAAATAAATATAAAATTAGAAGCATGCTATTGAAAGCTAGTAACCCTTTAGACGAATTAATTAGTGTGGTGCTTAGGAAGATGTTCAAAGTCTTGCAAGATCACTTCCCAGCAGATTTTTCTGATAATTTTACCACTTATAATTGCCTCTTATGTCAAAGAGTGTGAAGGGATGCACCAAGAGGTCAGAGATGCATCTGATTGCTTTTCTGACACCAGGGTATCATGGATACTATTTCTTAATCTTCTTCCGGGTGCAATTCACGTGATAGAAATAATATCCTTAATTGGACATATTAATTAATGAAAGTGCATATTGAATATGTCAAGTATACCATTCATAATATTTCAAAACTGTACGTGGCAGGGATTCCTAACCTTTGTAGGCTCGCGGCACCCTTGAGGTAGTGATTGGAATCTTTGGGTGTACCCTTAATAGCGATTTGATTTATTTATTTTTTTTAAGTGAAGGTGGAATATATGAGTATCGAAGTATTAAAGAAATTTACTGTTTTTTTTTTTTTGGAGTATTAATAAAAACTCACATTAAAATACATATATATATATATATATATATATATATATATATATATATATATATATATATATATATATATATATATATAAATTCTTTTTCTGAGTCCTAAGTACTTCTTTGATTCCAAAATCTGCTGTACTTCTAGCCCATATGGCAGCACCCCAAGGACACTCGGCACCCCTTTTGAGTACCACAAGTATACATATTCTTAGTAGGTGGATAAATATAAGTGTACATTGCACTTTTTCACTGACATACCGTAAAGCTCATTTAACATATAACTTATATAGCCAAGTGACTGACTGAGAGAATATCTGGTTAAATTAGCCTTTACATAAACAATGTTGTTCAGGTGTTACGTCACGGACTCCCATTTTCAACCAAGAGCTAGGACGGTTGCCTTCTTGGGAAGGACTTGTTTTGGCAGATGTAATCGTTACCCTGAGTGCAGTTATAATCGAGCAAGTAATTACATTCCTTAAGAGATCTTACAACTCCAAGAGATTGTTAAATATATTCTGTTGTGATACTTATAATATAAAGGATATTCTCACGACAGAAAATTCTCGCCCACTTTGCTGTGGGTGGCCCAAGCAAGGTGGTGGGAGGGGAGTCGTGGTAACCCTATATCTCCAAGGTAATAAGAGGAGTTCTTGAGGTATATTTGGCTTCTGGTGAATGTGTGAGCATTTTACTGGAGGTTATCGGCCTTAGCATATGTATGTATATGTATTTTGTCTCTTATGCATAGTAAATGCATCTTCCCCTACAATAACAACAACAACAACAGCGTCTTCATTGTTTTTCAGTGTCATTATTTTTATTCCTTTTCTCATCTTAATGTATTTGTTTTTATGATTCCATATGAACAGGTTTTTTGTTTATTGCACTCAGTATAACGATTGCATGTATACTACACTGTAATAATTACTACGTGCATCCCCCCCCCCCATTTAACCTATCCAACAGGTATGGCCAATACAGAGATATACAGACATCAGATATATATATATATATATATATATATATATATATATATATATATATATATATATATATATATATATATATATATATATATATATATATATATATATAAGTTTTATTTGTCACATATTAGTCCCCATTTAGGGGTGGGCACAGACAGACTGAACCTGGGGAATTAAGGCTGAATGATCTTCCTAACGTCCTGCAGTGGTCTTGAACGTGGGTTCGTAATATGAATAAAAAAGCTAATGAAAAACTTTAATTTTGTTAATATGTTAACTGTATTTATACGTGAAACTTAAACCTTTAAAAATGTATGTCAAACCTTTTTTTTTATCGTTTAGACCCTCTGTAATATCATAAATGCCCCACTGCTGTCCGCGAGTCAAGCTTTACAGAACACTACCCTGATGCTCTGTATCTTGTGTTGACGCTTAACAGATCGTGCTTTCGGTTTCATATTTTGTTTTAATATTAAAGAGAGAACAAAAAGCATCTTCTTCTTGTGCTCAGAACGATAAATAGTCAAAGAAAAAATGGAATAGGAAAATGGTTCGAAGCATTCATGTCCTTATCGTGAACGGTAGAAATGGCGGCGGCAACCAAGCCCGAGTAGTTCCACAGTCGTTCGCCAGGCGGCAACCCTGTCTATCTCCAGAAGACTGGCGTCTACGAGACCTTTGCTACCAGAGCTAATTAATCTTGTAGTTTCTACAGCCAATTTTTTATTGACGGAGCTCCAACAGAAGACTAAACAGGTGTCATTGGAACCCGTGTAAGCAAGCAGAATTCGACGGATGTGGTAAAGATATATATCGTGTTAGAGTCGTGGTATTTGATAATATTATTTTCATTAGGGATGGTACGCAAAGTTAACGAACTGTGTAGGGGCATAGACCGGCTGTTTTTTCTTGACTGATGATCTGCGTGATTGCGTAATAACGTCTGCGCCGATTGCGTAATAACTTTAGATATACAACTACGCATAAAAAGATTTAACTGATAAATGTCAGAATATATTTTTACATTTTTGTGTATTATGCATTTGTTGCTTGGCGTTGATGTTTTTATTATTTTTCTGTTAAAATTATATTCAAAAGAAAATTTGAAATAAAATTACCTTGATATTGATATCTTGTATTGACCTGCTGCAGATGTTCTTGTTTAGGTGTGTCTGTGTCCTTTATATATACTCGTGTGTATGTGTGTGTGTGTATATATATATATATATATATATATATATATATATATATATATATATATATATATATATATATATATATATTGTGTGTGTGTGTGTGTGTGTGTGTGTGTGTGTGTGTGTGTGTGTGTGTGTGTGTGTGTGTGTGTGTGTCCACCTCATTCGATTGAAGATTATTAGTGACATAAATCTGCATGCAAACCAACAAACGCACACCACACACACACACACACACACACACACACACACACACACACACACACACACACACACACACACACACACACACACACACACACACATATATATATATATATATATATATATATATATATATATATATATATATATATATATATATGTGTGTGTGTGTGTGTGTGTGTGTGTGTGTGTGTGTGTGTGTGTGTGATTACCTAATTGTGATTACGGGAAAGCGCCCAAAGCTCGTTACTTCCCTTCTCCTGATCGGTTCCATTTTGTACTTAGTGATACTTTTCATAATTGTCCTTAAAACTATGAATTGAGTTAGCATTAACTACCTCCTCGCTTAGCGAATTCTATTTATCAACTGCTCTCACACTAAAAATGTACTTCCTTTCATCCTGAAAAGAAGTTTTCTTACGAAGCTTCAAACTATGACCTCTAATTCTAATGCCAGCCGTATCAAAATATCGATCCCTATCCACTCTGTCATAATCATGAAGGAATTTAAAGACTGTCATCATATCTTTCCTCATCTTCTAGCGTCAAGTGATGGCAAATCCAATTCCCTCAGCCTCTCAACACAGCTGAAATTGTGTATTTCTGGGACCAATTTCGTGCATATCTTTGATTTTTGTTCCTGCTTAGCTACGTGTTTTTCAAGTGCGGATTCCAAAAAGGGGCTGCATATTCGAGTTTTGACCTCAGGTTACATAAATATTTCTGAACATTTCGTTGTCCATATGCCTGAAGGCTACCCTTACATTTGCTAAGAAAGCATATGCTGCTCTTACTATGTCATTTATATGCATTTCTGGAGACAAATCGGCCAGTATGTTTACTCCTAGATCACTATCATTCATTGTCTCTTGAAGTTCTACTGCTGCCACCTAGTAGTCAAGCTTGGGCCTTCTTACACTTGTGCCCATTCTCAACTTTCTCTACCATTGTTCTCGTTTCTTACTTTCTTCACAATCTTTGCATCATCTGCAAACATATTCATGAATGAATTTACAGACTCCGGTAGGTCCTTTACATATACAAGGAACAAAAGTGTCCCTAAAACTGAACCCTGTGGAACCCCACAACTAACTCTTCTCCATTCATACACTGAGTGTCTTACTCTAACCCTCTGTTCCCTTCCTTCTAATAATTGAAAAGAAAATAATTCACTGGGGCTCTTATTTTTATAATTTTACCAGTACATTAAGCTGGGTGTATATGTACTCTTTATAGCTTATGCTGCCACACAGTCCAGCTCATATTTAAGACAAACCTTTGATGTATCTTTGGTGATGGGGAGGGAGAAGGACCCCCCAATAGTTATTTTTGTAATTGTGTATTAATTGTTGTAGAGGTTCTACTTTTTTCTAGCTATCGTATATTATTCCCTATGGGGTTGCTTCTCAAAAGCCTAATATCTGTTTTTGGTTTTGTTTTTGTTTTTTCATGATTCTTATTTTTATAGTTGTATTATTGTATTCTCTGTGAATTTGCTTTTGCAAAAACCCGTTAGGAGTTTTTTCAATTTGTATATTTCTGTTTGTATAGAATATAGATGCTTGTCTTTTAATTTTTTTTTTTAAATCGATGATATTTTGTCTGCCTGTCATATTTTGGGCCAGAGTGTCTTATTCATTTTGTTTGTCTGTTCTTTTACCATTTATTCATATGACTCGTATGTACATTACATTCCATTTTTCATTCATTCACTGTTAAGTGTATGTCTGTATAAAAGTCGCAATATACTAACGGCGAAATATGTAAGCCTTTGGGTCGGTTTTAGAAAAAAAATATACTGGTTCTCATGGAACATCCCACAACGCTTGATACCAACCAAAATCAGTGTCCTCAACCGAAATTCAGAACTATGAAATATATATATATATATATATATATATATATATATATATATATATATATATATATATATATATATATATATATATATATATATATATGTATATATATATGTATATATATATATATATATATATATATATATATATATATATATATATATATATATATATATATATATATATATATATATATATATATATATATATATATATATATACATATACATATACATATACATATACATATATATATATATATATATATATATATATATATATATATATATATATATATATATATATATATATATATATATATATATATATATATATATATATACATATACATATACATATACATACATACATATATATATATATATATATATATATATATATATATATATATATATATATATATATATATATATATATATATATATATATATATATATATATATATATAATATATATATATATATATATATATATATATATATATATATAATATATATATATATATATATATATATATATATATATATATATATATATATATACATATATATATATATATATATATACAATGCATTTTCCCATTATAAGGGGAGTGGCTGAGTCAAGGCAAAATACTCTGACTCTTTGGGGAGAGAAAATACAGAGGGGAAGATTCCCACTCCCCTCGCTAAGCTCCATTTCAATGAGTCTTACGACACGCAGTAGAACATGGAGGAAGTATTTTAGCCCCCTCCCTCAGGGAGTTTATATATATATATATATATATATATATATATATATATATATATATATATATATATATATATATATAATATATATATATATATTGGATATTTTATATGTAAGAAGTAACTATTTCTAAATTGACAAATGATTAGAGATCTGGAGTATATCTATCTAACCTTAGCATCTCGCCAAATTCGTCTGTAGGGATAACCACCGTTTTTTGCCTACGAGATAGCTTTAGATGCTGTCCAAGATGCTTAATAAAACAGTAAGTGGTCTGTGCTTCTGAATGTACTCTCAAACTCCACATTTTCCATTTTTAAGAGCCCCCCCTCCCTTTTTTTTTAAGCTCATCTCGCCATGCGTTCATATATATCTAGAGCTCTGCTCTACACATCATTATACATGATAATGAACCAGATCTCGTCCGTTCAAATCAAAATAAGTTTAGCAGTTTATATAGAACACATGTGCCATGTGGAGAAATTTTAATTTATATCCATTGCAACAAAGCCATTGATCATGCAAAATGTTGTAACAAAATTATCCTACTCAATTTAGAAAACAGAGTATTCGATTATAAAACTACATGTAATAATTGTATTATATTACGCGAGGATGTCTCTAAGATAACTCCTCTTCTGATAAAGTCTCTCTCTCTCTCTCTCTCTCTCTCTCTCTCTCTCTCTCTCTCTCTCTCTCTCTCTCTCTCTCTCTCTCTCTCTCTCTCTCTCTCTCTCTCTCTCTCTCTCTCTCTCTCTCTCTCTCTCTCTCTCTCTCTCTCTCTCTCTCTCTCTCTCTCTCTCTCTCCAATATTTAAACTTATCTATATATCCGTTTCTATCTATATCCATCTGTCTGTCTTTCTATCTCTTTTACCTTTCTATATGTGTCTGTCTATCTATCTACCAACCCAGCTAGATAGCAGGCTGTTTACCTGACTCTCTCTCTCTCTCTCTCTCTCTCTCTCTCTCCTCTCTCTCTCTCTCTCTCTCTCTCTCTCTCTCTCTCTCTCTCTCTCTCTCTCTCTCTCAGACATATTAAAAAGAAATTATATATCTATTGCCGTTGAAAGGTGGACCAGGAAGAAACATATCTTACTAAAGAAGAAGAAAAGAAAAGAAAAATATGGACAGATATCATGGATATTTTTTGCATTCATTATTTTTGTACCTCTGCCTCTGATTGCTTCGAGAAAAGCTTTTACTTAGAATTATATTCCAATCAATCTATAATAATTTTATCTAATAACTGCAGGGATGACCTTGCTCTCAGTTCCAAGCTTGAGCTCAATATGTATTTCTTCTTCTTTTTTTCCTGTGCAGGACATGAAACATGGCCAGCTCGTATGTCCCATCTGAGCTGCTCAAAATAATTTGGAGTTGACCGGGTGTTTATGCCATATAACTCACTATTGTTTGAGATCCAAAGTTCTAATGTATACTTATTTATTTATGTATAATGAAATAATATATAAACAAGGTAGTTATCGAAAATGGCCCCCCCAAAAAAGTATATTTCATATGAGGTGTAGGTACTTAATTGCAAAATAGCCCGTGCGATTTAGCATTGGCACCTGTACCGATTATTTTAGCTAATTTAATGTTCCGGTTTTACGTCACCGACTCCCTTTTCTACCAAGGGCTAGGACGGTTGCCTTCTTGCAAAGGCTTTGTTTTAGCAGATGTAATCCTTACCCTGAGTGCATGCCCTTACTAACTTCAGATCGTGACGGGGCGCGAACCCTTGACCTGACGCCTCAGAGTCGCGGACGCTACCGCTTGAGCCACGGTGACTACATTTTAGCTAATATAATATGGAGGATTAAAAGTAGAAACACCTACAGAACCAGTTCATCTTATGCAGATGCCAAAACGTTGTTTTCATATTGCTTCGGACGAGAATGTAAACAAACTCATTATAACTTCTTCAACTGCATTTTTTACTTTGTTCATATGGGATCTCTGTTTTTCAATAACCTTTTGTGACTAGAAGGGTCTGGTACTGAGTTTTACTGTTAGATACCCTGCCTGACACCAATCTCGGCATTGATCCGAATTTGGGAGCTCTGCATTGAGTTAAGCTGGCTTCCCTCCCAGCTGAATTAAGTTTTTATTTTATTCTCCACCCACGGATGGGTGGAACGGGTCATGGAGGACCCATAGGGTGGTCGCCAGCCGGCACAGACCCCAACCCCCACTGTGGTGACCAGCCACAGCAGTAACCTCCCCAGTAAACAGCTTAAACTCTCTTGCCTGGACGAGGCGCGATCCTTCGACCTCGCGAATGCGAGGCCAGTGCATTACCACTGTACTAGCCAGGAGGCTGTTAAAAATAAAAATAGTTGTCAAGGAAAGTTTCAGAGGTTCTCTCATAGTTTCATTAATGAAGAAAATCTGTTTCATTATTTTACAAATAATGTACATTTCTATGGCGGCTACAAATAAACTTACTGCCAGAGGAGTTTTGCTAATATTTGCTACTCTATAAATATCTGATGCATAACGTAATATCCTCTCTGATTTTTATTTGCTTTATCATAAATGGGACTTTTAGCTTTTTTTGTTCCTGTTAATTTTATTTAATAACTCAGGCAATTTCTCTTAGATTTTTTACTATATTTGCACCTTACTGTGCTCATACATGAAGCAATGTGTTTTGTCTTAATTTTTTTCTTATAATTACATCGCATATGTGTTACTCATGGAACCTTATTATTTTCTTTCCATTTTTATCTGTCTCCTTCAGTCATACAGATTGTCTCACATGGATGGGACCACTTTAGCCAAGTGCTTAGAATACTCGACTTGAACGTTAACAGAACCGCGATAAAGGTTACCGTATGGCGTTAGGAAGGGCATCTAGCCTTAATTCCCCAGCCACATTCTATCTGTGCCTACCTCCGTAATGGGGATCAGTAGTGCCACATCAGGCTTAAACAACACAGATTGCCCATACTTATTTTAACTATTTCCATCCTTGCTCTAATACTCAATATCTTTTCATTTTTTATATCTGCATTGCATATGAATTAATCATGATTTTTCCTTTATTTTCCATCCTATCTGTGTTTTGCAATAAAATGGGTATTTTTCAGTCTTTTCCATCGATACTTTTCATATGTTATAAAGATATCTTTGTCAGTGGGAGAGATGCATGTCTATCTAAAGTTTATTTTTTTTTTTGCTTGTCTATCTACAAAGAAATGAATAGATAAAAACATATATTTAGAGTCACTGGATGTAGGTTTTGGTATCAAGTATCACATATGTGGCATGAAAGGCCTTGCTATATCTCAAATTATTAATATGTATTTTTAGTATTCAATGAAAGGGCTTCTCCTTGACAGCTCTTTATCCCCTAGGAGCTAAGAGGATTGATCAAGGTATATTAGTTTCTGGTGAATGTGTGCCTTGACTCGGCACCTCTTACCTGGTAGATAACCGCCGTTGCATATGTCTTGGATGATGCAATTGAGTATAGAATGTTTTTTTAAAGACTGGAGATATTTAATCACTTTAGAACCTCTGGGCCTGATAACTTGCTGTCAGTATTGCAAGATCATTTTATGCATGATTACGTCATAAAGAACATGTAAAAGTGTTCTAAACAGACTATTTAAATGGTATCGTTGGACAACTAAAAGTAATCTGGAGCCACTAATCTTATGAAATCATTAAAAGTTAAAGAATGTTATCTTGGATATTGATTACAGTAATATTTTGTTGCTGACCAAATGAACGCACTCTTCATTGTCAAGTGACTCGTGAATCCTGGAAGAACTAAAAATGGAAAAGTATCTCAGGATAATATGGACTATACTGAAACACGTATTTGTATTTGGTGTAAAACTACCAAATATAAGAAAAATACTAGGTTAGAATAGTATATTATTATAAATCCATCACTGACTGTTTAGTATAAGCCTTATAGGCCTATGCATCCAGAAATATGATTAGTAAGTGGAATTATATAAATCTGTTAAGGGTAGTTGGAAAGTGGGTTAAATGATTCGCGGATGTAGTAGGCCTATAAGAAATGCATCGGCTTTTTCGTCAAGGAAAATTTTTGAACTGTAGACCTCAAAAGGTCTTTTTGTCCTGAGTTCACGTTCCCAGTTGATTCGCAGATGTAGTGGGTCTATAAGAAATGCATCGGCTCTTTCTTCAGGGAGAGTTTTTGAACTGTAGACCTCAAAAGGTTTTCTTGTCCTCGGTTCACGTTCCCAGTTGATTCGCAGATGTAGTAGGCCTGTAAGATATGCATCGGCTCTTCCTTCAGGGAGAGTTTTTAAACTGTAGACCTCAAAAGGTTTTCTTGTCCTCGGTTCACGTTCCCAGTTGATTCACAGATGTAGTAGACCTATAAGAAATGCATCAGCTCTTTCTTCAGGGAGAGTTTTTGAACTGTAGACCTCAAAAGGTTTTCTTGTCCTCGGTTCACGTTCCCAGTTGATTTGCAGAAGTAGTAGGCCTATAAGAAGTGCATCGGCTCTTTCTTCAGGGAGATTTTTTTAACTGTAGACCTCAAAAGGTCTTCTTGTCCTCGATTCACGTTCCCAGTTGATTCGCAGATGTAGTAGGCCGATAAAAAAAATGCATCGGTTCTATCTTCAGGGAGATTTTTTGAACTGTAGACCTCAAAAGGTCTTCTTGTCCTCGGTTCACGTTCCCAGTTGATTCGCAGATGTAGTAGGCCTAAAAAAATTGCATCGGCCCTTTTATTCATGAAGAGTTTTTGAACTGTAGACCACAACAGTTTTTCTTGTCCTCGGTTCACGTTCTCAGATGTATGTCCTCACTAACTTGCTTATATTCCTTTGAACAGTAATGGGTGGACCTGTGAGCTGACCTAGCTTCATGTCCTACAAATAATGGAAGAAGAAGTAGTAGTTGGTTATTCATTTTCCCCCCAACCTGTTTTTTTTTCTTTCTCACCTGTAAAAGCCATTCATAACCTTGGCAGTAAAATGAGAATCTGTGTGCTGTCAATTACCAAGTTTGATTTTGATTCTCTCTTTTCGTAAAGCTTTTTACTGATAGGGCCATGGATTCGGAATTATCTTTAAGGTTTAAAATCTCTTAAATTGATAGATATATGTATTATTGGTAAATGTTTTTAATTGAATGGTAGATGTTTTTAATAAACATTTGATATTACCTTAGGGAATGATCTGTCTGTTTGTGATATCCAATATTTGCATTGTATTCTTCGAAGCTAGGCCAAGTACTAAATACTGACATGTGATAATTTCAAGACGTGTTTGATACGTGGGAATATTTCGAACTCATACCAATACCAACTGATTTCAGATGATTTTTTTGCAAAATTCGGAGTATTTTCATCCACTCCATGAAATCTTATACTGAAGATGGAAGGGACAACATTTTTTTCATTCTATAAAAATTCAATATTTACAGGAAACCAACACAATTTCGAGTTGTCTTTACTCGTGTGTTTTTACGTGAATTTTGAGTTTGTAACCCTGAATCATTTGAAGGTAAAATATATAAAATCTATGATCTGATAAGAAACCCAGGCTATAATGTAAATTTGTATACTGTATTCCCCTAAAACAAAAAGAAAAAATACCATAACACAGGTACACAAAAGCAATTTTCGTATGTGAATATTCTGTCTTTCATGTCATAGAGAATTGAAATCAGTTGGTTTTTTTATTCTAAAAACTGTGCTATTTATGTTTATTGTTACTATTCAGCTCGAATAAGAAATCCTGCAGTATTCAGTCAACTGATTTTAGTTCTACAGAGTGTACTTACCTTTAAAGTTTGTTTTCAATGTCCTGCTCGAATCTGAACTAATTTTAATTGAAAATCAGGTCAAGTTATCAGCATATCAGGGATGTGTACTGTATATACTTTCTTTCTGTGTTAGTGATGTATAGTCATGTCATTTAAGCAAGGATTTTTTTTTATTGAGCAAGATATTTCAAATGACGGCGGACTTGGCAAGCATCACAAGATTACCTTACTTAAATATTTCGTATTTTTATATCTCCTGAAATATATTATAGGCATATGATTGTATTTCCATTTTTTAAC
>JAXCGZ010011924.1:40000-53297 GCA_037179515.1 Halocaridina rubra
GCCGCTTTCACACTGGCGTGCCACGTGGCATGCCACGTGGCACGCCAGATGAAAACGAACATTCAGAAATATATGAAGCCTTTCACACAGAAGTGGCGTGACACGTCCCGTGTGCCACGTGCGACTTGGGGGAAAAAGTACGTAGTCTGACAAGTCACAATACACTCCCCATCTCTGTTTCTCTTTATGTTTTCTTCATGCCCAGGCCCGATGAGGGTGGATTTTTATTATTATTATTATTTTTTTATTTTGCCCGTCCCTTTTTACATAGTAATTATATGTAATATATGAAGGGAACCGCTGTAGTGAAGTGGTTAGAGCACTTGGCTTGGGTGTTGATAGTCATGCGATCAAACCCACCGCCGGACGTTAGAAAGGGCATCCAAACTGGCTCTTTCCTTCTCATAATGAGACTTAATAGTGATACATAAAACAAGCTATATGTTCCGGTTTTACGTCACGGACTCCCTTTTCTACCAAGGGCTAGGACTGTTGCCTTCTTGCGAAGGACTTGTTTTGACAGATGTAATCGTTACCCTGAGTGCATGCCCTTGCTAACCTCAGACCGCTACGGGGCCCGAACCCACGACCTGACGCCTCAGAGTCGCGGACGCTATCGTTTGAGCCACGGTGACTACACTCTATTACTAATATAATTGTTAATATATCTTGAAAAAATGTTCTTTTATTGATTTAAACGTTTTTATATACTGTGAAAGAGTAAAGGAACGTTTGGTGGCGCCATGTGACTCATTCGACTTAAAAACTGACAACTCCCGTTTTGGAGCCTACCGCGTGGCGTTTAGAAAGGCATTCAGCCTTCAGTTCCTCATCTCTGACCTATGTGTGCCCAAATCCTGTTCGAAATGGAAATGAATAATGAAACATAAACCGACACACAACACTTTAGTTGTGCCATTCATAGAATTATTTTTAATATATTAAATTTTAATCAAATTAAATTTTATTTCCATTAGACTGTGGTTATATAATACAATATATTGAGTGGTGACAGTATATATATATATATATATATATATATATATATATATATATATATATATATATATATATATATATATATATATATATATATATATATATATATATATATATATATATATATATATATCGCAAGAGCGAGGTCAAACCCTACTGTACAGTGACATAGAAGAGGTCAAATAAATGAATAAGAATTTAAACAGTTAAAATGTATAATGAGGAATGGTGTCACATTCCAGTTATTTCTGCTGACATTCCATGCCGTAACGTATATATTATTTACGTAAGTACATTTTCAACATTTTTCGTTTTTTTTTTTGTAAATAAATATTCGCTCTTAATACATACATCATCAATATGGATTTATTTCTAGTTATATATGTTATAAGTTCTGTTTTTTTCAGTTAGTTTTTCCATTATGTAACATATATATATATATATATATATATATATATATATATATATATATATATATATATATATATATATATATATATATATATATATATATATATATATGTATATATATATATATATATATATATATATATATATATATATATATATATATATATATATATATAATATATATATATATATATATATAATACATATATATATATATATATATATATATATATATATATATATATATATATATATATATATATATATATATATAATATATATATATATATAATATATATATATATATATATATATATATATATATTCTTTTAATTTGATTATGCCCTTGATTAGTGATTTCTAATCTATATAAAACTATATTGACGTGGTATCATCATTGGTATCTTTTTTTAATGATTACAAACCTTTAATTATGCAATTAAAACTGGTTACAGGCTTGTATCATCCCTTGTATTATCGCCATTAAGTTTCGTTCTTTATCTGAGAAAGCATCTTTATAATAATATCTCTGTCATTAATGTTTTAACTCGATAAATCGTTTGAAATGCAAAGTAAAATTACCTCTTAAAAAACTGTTTACAATAATAATAATAATAATAATAATAATAATAATAATAATAATAATAATAATAATAATAATAATAATAATAATAATAATAATAATAATAATAATAATAATAATTATAAAAATTATAATAATAATAATGATAATAATAATAATAATAATAATAATAATAATAATAATAATAATAATAATAATAATAATAATAATAATAATAATAATAATAATAATAATAATAATAATAATAATAATGATAATAATAATAATAATAATAATAATAATAATAATAATAATAATAATAATAATAATAATAATTACAAATAAGAAGAAGAAGAAGAAGAAGAAGAAGAAGAAGAAGAAGAAGAAGAAGAAGAAGAAGAAGAAGAAGAATTTTAATAATAATAATAATAATATTAATAATAATAATAATAATAATAATAATAATAATAATAATAATAATAATAATAATAATAATAATAATAATAATAATAATAATAATAATAATAATAATAATAATAATAATAGCAATAATAATACAATCCTACTGTCCTTGATGAAATACAGTATCTTTCACTATATTTTTCTTCATGTAGTGCTATGGATATGGATACACAGAAGCAAATGGTTTAATTAGTCTGTAATTTCCCTGAAATGGTTTGTATTATTTCACTACAGTAGCAGGAGAGCTTGTGTTAAGTTATTTGCCATCTAACAGACTAAAATAAATAGTTTCCTATATTAGTTATGCATCTATATAAGATATATAGACACCTGTAGACTTATGTATGCAGTTAACATATTTTTTTCATCTTCTGACTGAAATATAGCTAATGTTTTTTGCATATGTAAAATATTGTGTTTATAAAACAAATTTTATATTGATTTTATATGTCCAAGTAAGGTATTAACTTGATAACTGTTTTGTTTTTTTCTGAAAAAAGACCTTTTCAGGTTAAATTATTTTAATCTCTCCATGCTAGCTGGGTATAGAAATACAACATCTTCTAAATACAATCCCATTTCTTGAAGATTCTGTACCTTCAATTAACATATATTCTTACCTTGCGATCATTAAGAATGAAATGCCATACAATATGCAAGAACAAAGAATTCCTTTTCATAAACATTCTTTAACAAAAGAAAGATTTATCTCCGCTCACAATTAAGTGTGTACTGTGATCGCAAAAAAACTCTATGCGGTTACATTTGCAGACGAAAGATTTGTTCTCACTGGCTTCAGTAAAGAACATATGCCAGACCTTCATTCACCATTCATTTTGCATTGTGATATAATAGTGTAATATCACCCCTGTACATAATATATATATATATATATATATATATATATATATATATATATATATATATATATATATATATATATATATGTATATATGTATATATATATATATATATATATATATATATATATATATATATATATATATATATATATATATATATATATATATATAATTAATATAATTAATATCAAAAAGGGTGCATTTGACACCAGTACCTGTAACTGTTTCATTCATGTCATAAAGGGTGCAGTGCGATTACAGTATCTAGAATTAATTTCCATGCGATCTCATAACGCGCAGCGCAATACCATTAGCTAGAATTATATATATATATATATATATATATATATATATATATATATATATATATATATATATATATATATATATATATATATATATATATATATATATATATATATATATATATATATATATATAATATTTTGGACAGCTGTAGATATTATGGATTCAACTATGACTGGCCCAGACAACTCCGGGATGAGTCTTCCTTCAGGACAATTCTTTCCTTATGCCTACATCTACACCGAATATTCTGGTGTATTCGTTACGCATCTCATGCTATCCCATTACATTTGACAAGTCACAACACTCCACTATATCTGTTTCTCTTTTGCCTCTTTTTTTTTCCTCATAGTTGCTACTATTTTTTTCAGTCTGTCCTTTTCCTTTGTGTATCATTACCTCATCTCTGCCTTGTCCATAACCTTTTTCTTTTCCTTCGTCTTAAAATCTTTTTCGTGCCCGGGCCTTTATGGATGAGGGCAGTGTTTTGCCTGTCCAGGTGTCACACTCATAAAAAAATCCTTCATGTTTCGCAATTAGGTCTCATTTAAATAAGGCATATACAGACAGGTAGGAGCCGGGGAATTAAGGTTTGGATACCCTCCTAATGCCCCGCGGCAGGGATCGAAACCTCATTTGTCAGATTTGTCACTGCAGAGTTGTGCGCACTCTACGAATGGAGCTACAGCGGTCCCACATATGTACCTACGGTCTGAGGTTAGCAAGGGCATGCACTCAGAGTAACGATTACATCTGCCAAAACAAGTCCTTCGCAAGAGGGCAACAAAAAAACAAACAAAACAAACAAAAACAAAAACATTTATTTCCATTTTGTACAATGGTTATTCAACATTAATAGTAACTTATAAGTAGACATGTAATTAAACTAACAAATAAGAGGGTTAGACATATAGTTAAATTAAATGTAGCTTTCATAGAAAATAATAATAATGCTGTAATAAAAATGTTACAATAATGTTAATAATAAAGTAGTAAGTATGCCACTAGATACAGGATCGTTATTATCGGCATCATTTCCATATTTGTTTCCTTACAATGAGAATAATTAGTTCTTAATGAGCAGCAACTATTTGTCCAAAAGAAAACTATATAGTCTGCCTTTGAAAGCTGTGAAAGAGGATGCATTTTTAAGATGCTCTGGAATATTATTCCAGAGTGTTGGCCCTTTGATAGTGATCATCTTTGAACCTGCTTCTGTGTTTGTTCTGTGAATAAAGAGCTCACTGCTCTGTCTTGTGTTGGTTCCCCTTATATCCCTGACTGTTTTTAAATCAAATAGCCAGCTAGGATAATGATGGTCCAAAATTTTGAATACAAAAACATAAATAGCATAAGCGACCTAATTTTCTGCCCGCAGCCACCCAAGTTTATTGAGAGCTGGTGTGATGTGGTCATATTTTCTTATTCCTCCCAGGGCAACTCGAGCTGCAAAATTAATAAGCTTCTGTATTCTGTTTATCTGAGTCTTAGTGGTAGCTCCCCAAACAGTTCTGCAGTAATTAATGTGACTTAGGACTAGAGATTCAACAACAGTTATTCGAGTGGTAGTCTCAAAATTGTCTTTTATACGTGATAAGTACATTAATGTTCCTGTAACCTTTTTGCATACTTTATCTATGTGGGAATCAAACAACATGTGGTTATCAAAGTGAATTCCTAGGTTTTTGACTGTTATGCTAGGTGTGATAATATTGTCGCAAAAATTAATTGTTGTGTTTTCTGGAATTTGTGCTATGTGGAACCTTGAACCAATAAATATGCACTGTGTTTTACTTTCGTTAATTAACAGCCCAATTTCTTGGAAACAGTCCTAGCCCTTGGAAGAAAAGGGAGTCCGTGACGTTAAACCGGAACATATATATATATATATATATATATATATATATATATATATATATATATATATATATATATATATATATATATATATATATATATATAGAAAGGTTGTATCATGCAATTGCAAACATTACAGTTTTTTACTCTTATTAACTTCATTAATGTATTTTTAATCCACAGCAATATATTGAAAGTTTTTATCATTATTTATTTTCATGACATTATAGAAAGGAATGAAATGAACACAAAAGATACTCATTGGAGACATCTCCATTTTATCAAGTTCATTCATCCAACTTAAAGAAAAAATCTAATATGATATCTATGATCAAAAATGTTTCTTAGGTTAACTTCCATTAATGTGAAAGATGTAAGAAATGGTAATATTTAAAAAATAACTTTGATTACACAATTATTACTTAGATTTTTTACCTATATTTTCAAACGTTGCCATTTTTAAATCTTTTACATTTATGAAAATAAACCTAAGAAAATTATTTTCTTAAAAAATATGACTGCTAGATATCTACATCCAGATTGTAATATTACAATGGACATGATATTCGATTTATTTTTCTATCCACTGGCATAGATATCTTAGATCGGAGATGTCTTCAACGAACATCCTTCACGTTCATTCCATTTCTTTTTATAATAAAATGAAAGTTACAAAGACAAGAAAATAATGAAAATGTTTTTAATTTGCTACTTTTGAACTGACAATATGCTAAGGTTAATAACAGCAAAAGTATTAATGCTGAAAATTGCCATAATATAACTTTAATATTTTAATAATGTTATTTGCTAAATATATAATTATTCTATTTATCTGTGGCCTTAAACAAGGTCACAGAAAATGCTAGCAAAAAGAATAAGTATATATATATATATATATATATATATATATATATATATATATATATATATATATATATATATATATATGTGTGTGTGTGTGTGTGTGTGTATATATATATATATATATATATATATATATATATATATATATATATATATATATATATATAGGGAGAGAGAGAGAGAGAGAGAGAGAGAGAGAGAGAGAGAGAGAGAGAGAGAGAGAGAGAGAGAGAGAGAGAGAGAGAGAGAGAGAGAGCTAGATTGACAGACAGATACATAGATAGATACATACATTCATACATACATACATATATAAGTAAGCAGTAGTACACATCGGATTCTAACTTGATTTGTGCATTAATGAAACTCATTAAATATTTTTTCAAGTAGTGTTTAGAGAAAAAAAAACATAAACCGTTATAATTTAGTTATAATATATATATATATATATATATATATATATATATATATATATATATATATATATATATATATATATATATATATATATATATATATATATATATATATATAGTCATTAAGATATATTTCCGATATATCAGACGATTCCCTTGTTACTTATAACCATATATTATAAATTGGTGATTTTTTCCTAATACCCTAAACTTGTGATAATTATTCGTCCCACTGAAATTATGCTAATGTTTTTGCTCTTGTTGAGTGTCAGATAACTAATAGTAAAGATTTTTTTTTTTTTATGAATGTGACACCAGGACGGGCAAATAATATTTTCCTCATTGGACCTGGGCAATAAGAAAGACAAAGCAAAGAGAAACAGATTGGGAGTGTTGTGACTTGTTACATGTGAAGGGATAATAAGAGATGTGTAACGACTAGGCAAGAATATTCTGTGTAGATGTAGGCATAGAAAAGGATTCGTAACTGAAGAAGGACTTAAATCGAGCTGTCCAGGACAGTCCTTTGTTAAGCTGTAGTATCGCAACGGGCGGCTGGTGCCAAGGACCAACCTATTGCTTGGTAAATTGATATGCTTAGTACAGTAGGAAGACTTAACATCGAGCTGTCCAGGACAGTCCTCTGTTAAGCTGTAGTATAGCAACGGGCGACTTGTGCCAAGAACCAACCTATTACTCGGTAAATTGATATGCTTAGTACAGTAATTAATACTGTACTTAACTCTGTATCGATTAAAGTAATGAGATCTTTGTATTTTAATATATTTCGTGTAAATTTTGGTGTAATGAAAAAGTTATAGAAAGATATGTTCATCATGTTATGAAAGAACTGCAGAAAAATATCCCCATTGTTAGTGTTACTTAAATTTTATTAATATTAAGATTTAAAGCAAATGTTACCTTTTCTAACCTGGATTTTTTTTATGAAAATTATATATTTCAATATTGTCTTAAGTAGCAACATTTTTTTATGGAAAATAACTTTCAATGAGTTCGTCAGGTCGAGGGTTCGCGCCCCGTCACGGTCTGAGGTTAGCAAGAGCATGCACTCAGGGTAACGATTACATCTGCCAAAACAAGTCCTTCGCAAGAAGGCAACCGTCCTAGCCCTTGGTTGAAAAGGGAGTCCGTGACGTAAAACCGGAGGTCGTCTGCATAGTGAAAGTTATATTAACTGTTTTTACTTTTTTATGTATTACCATTAATTCCCATTATGAGGGTGAACTCACACAGATTGGAATTGGAGAGTTAAGGCTGGTTGCCCATCCTAACGTCCAGCGATAGGCATCATCGTGGGTATGTCACCTCCCGAGTAGAGTGCTATATATATATATATATATATATATATATATATATATATATATATATATATATATATATATATATATATATATATATATATATATATATGTATATATATATATATATATATATATATATATATATATATATATATATATATATATATATATATATATATATATATATATATATATTATGTCATTATATCAAATATATTTTTTGAATAAACTAAATTTTTACTGGCAATCCAAAATGGTAGGAATAGGCCCAATACGGTAACCAAAAGAAAAATTATAATAGATATATACTCACTTCGTGACCTTAACTGGTGACCAGTTGAGGTCACGATATTGATTAGTTCTTAAAATATTTGCCATTTTGTTGTCTATAATTGGTCATTTGCTGCCATAACCTTCATTTAAAATAAATTGATATATTTAGATGTTATACAGTTGGTGGGAGGTGGGGTAAGAATGCTTCCTCCGTGTTCCCCTGCGTGTCGTAAAAGTCGATTAAATGGGACGGAGCGAGGGGTCTGGGAATCCCCTCTCTGTATTTACTTCCCACACAAAGAGTCAAAGTATTTTCTTTGACTCAGCCACCCCCCTTATAAGGGGGAATATGGCTTTGGTATATGGATATGGACAGTTGGTGGTTGATTTATAACTAATTTTCTGTATGAAAGAGCATAACATATTTTGGCACCCATTTCATGATGGCACTGTGGATGACCCAAGCAGGATGGTGGGTGGTGGGGTAATTTGTGGCACCCCATTATACCCAAGGAGCTAAGAGGAGTGATCTAGGTATGTTGTGCTTTTGGTGAATGTGTGTGCTTTGACTAGGCCAATCCCCTTACGAGGGGGATTGTGACAATTTTATATGCATATTTATATGTATTTCATACTGAAATAGTTTTATAAATAATATTATATGTGTAAGAGATGATATCGTGTACTATAATGAGAAAATGTAAAGGACTATTTTGTGTAATTATTGATGTTTCAATTGCAATTTGCATTATAGTGAAACTGAGTTATATAGGTGATTATATTAGTGACCTTGAAAAATCTGTAATTTATAACAGTGATCTTGAAAAATCTGTAATTTATATCAGTGACCTTGAAAAATCTGTCATGATAAATACGTTCTACTGTTGAAATAGGTAGCGTTAGGGATGATATATTTTATAGTTCGGAGATAGAGATAAGGGATTTATTTTAAATATTTAGAAAGGAAGATTCATGTATAATAATAATAATAACAATAAATGCAATAGCAATGATAATAATTATAATAATAATAATAATAATAATAATAATAATAATAATAATAATAATAATAATAATAATAATGATAATAATAATAATAATGATAATAATAATAATAATAATAATAATAATAATAATAATAATAATAATAATAATAATAATATTATTATTATTATTATTATTTTTATTATTATTATTATTATTATTGTTATTATAATTGTTATTATTATTATTATTATTATTATTATTATTATTATTATTATTATTATTATTATTATTATTATTCTATCTATCAACCTTGGTTGTCTCCCCAATTGGGGGGTAGCCGACATCAAAAAAGAAAAAATAAGGGGATTACTTTGCTATTATTATTATTATAATTATTTATTATTATTATTATTATTATTATTATTATTATTATTATTATTATTATTATTATTATTATTATTATTATTATTATTATTGTTATTATTATTATTATTATTATTATTATTATTATTATTATTATTATTATTATTATTATTATCATTATTATTATTATTATTATTATTATTATTATTATTATTATTATTATTATTATTATTATTGTTATTATTATCGCTATTATTTTTATCATTATCATCATCATCATTCCAAAAATGATACATTCAAAATCTATTAAATGAATTATATCTTTTGATCGTTTTATAATAGAAACTAAAAGACAGAGCTTTATATTGAACTGAAGAAGTTTTGCATCTATTTTTAACATTCTCAAATGTAATATACATGCAATCACGAATGTTACTCACAGTATTGTTTCTCAATTCATTGTTAATACTACTTTTAACACTACTAAGTTTTAGCTATATTTATATATATATAGCAATATTACATTCTGTACACGCAATTCCTTATTCCAATTGTGGAATTAGTTTCATATATTGCGTGTGTAAATTATTAATTGATTACTAAGTCTATTACAGTAAGTTGTACACCTTTGTTGGTCTTTCAAAGTTCCGTCATTATTATACAAAACGGACTGCATATTCTAATGTGTATCTTGGTGACCATAAAAAATGAATGCACAATTAGTGCTCTTTTTTTTATATATATAAACAAAATTTTAATGAAAAATATTCCATTATTCTTAATTTATTATGTAATAATATAGTACTGAATCAAGTGTATCTATACCGATATTAGTGATAAAGAGTTAAGTTTTACTGTAATTAAAAGGTCATTTCAACTATCTTTAATCGCCAATTAATGATGCGATCAATATTTCAGACGAGTGTTAAGTTAACAATTTCTTAGTATACACTATTTTATCTGGGGCAAAAATTCTGATTTTTAATATACTGTGAGTACTTTGACTCGGCCAATCTTCTTACAAAGGGGACTGTGGCTATTGTATATGTTCATGTACCATTGCAAGTGGGGGGATCTGCATATTTAACCCTGAATCACCTTCAGTGTGTAGGGCATTTTATATATATATATATATATATATATATATATATATATATATATATATATATATATATATATATATATATATATATATATATATATATATATATATTAGCGCAAGATGTTGACCATTAGATTTGTTTTAACCTCAAAAAAAATTATACCATCTTAAAAACAGATACCATTACGTTCACTTGAGATACATTATTTTATTATGTCTCTGTGTATTTAACTATTAATATAATACTAATCATTGTTCATATATACGGTTCGCGCCCCGTCACGGTCTGAGGTTAGCAAGGGCATACACTCAGGGTAACGATTACATCTGCCAAAACAAGTCCTTCGCATGAAGGCAACCATCCTAGCCCTTGGTAGAAAAGGGAGTCCGTGACGTAAAACCGGAACTACATTGTTCATATATACACTAGATGTATGTTTCACAGAGAAGTTCAAAGGGTAAATTTTTTTTTCGCAACAAGATGTTCAATTGAAGATTCTTGACCTCTCTTTTCATGTGATATGTAAGGTTATCAAAGGGTTAATGAGTGACTTATTTTCATAGAGGGACACATATTGGCAGTGCCAAAATGAGTTATGTGAAACACATACTATGTTTTCATGCCTCGTCTTAGTTCATTTTGAAACTCATTCATGTGGGTAGTTTCATGTGTATGTTGGTAGAAAACTGTAGACTATGTAGATATGTCATGTTTCATCATGGAGAGTTGGCCTGAGGTGGGGGGGGGCAAAGAAAGCTAAAAAGTGGGAATTTCCAGTTTTAATAATGTGTGTGTGAATATATATATATATATATATATATATATATATATATATATATATATATATATATATATATATATATATATATATATATATGTATGTATATATATATATATATATATATATATATATATATATATATATATATATATATATATAATATATATATATATATATATATATATATATATATATATATATATATATATATGTATGTATATATATATATATATATATATATATATATATATATATATATATATATATATATATATATATATATATATATATATATATATATATATATATATATATATATATGAGCTGAGATTTTAAATCATCATCATCATCATCACCATCATCATCATTATCATTAAACTTTCTGTAATTTTAAGTGCTAAATGTAACGTACAATATTGATACCTCATGCATGCGTGTGCAGATTTTTTTTTTTTTATTGTGTGTACATATGAATGCTTGCAGGAAGTATTTTGATAGATTAAAAGAAAAATATACATTAACCTAAACCAACTTAAGAATATGTAATAAGATGTACATTACTACCGTAATTACGTAATATTTAAAATTGAAAAATTTAATATATTTAAAACCATATAATAAAAATTTAATAAAATTGACACGTCGTTAAACTAGCCAGTATATTGATAATATATGGTGTAGAAAGAGGCGATGAAAAGGAGAGAGAAGAAGAGGAAGATTAGGGCAAGAGTAAAGAGGAGGAAGAGTAAGGCAAGAGTAAAGAAGAAGAAGAAGAAGAAGAATGTAAGTGGCGAGCGCAAGGGGTGACGCTGTCCGAACTAGCCAGCATCCAGTAGTAGCGCTACGACGAAGACGAAGGTTTAGCGCCGTGAGAGGTGAGAGAGCGCTGAGCGATTTAAGCACCGAAATTCTTGACTCTTCTGTGCTCATTTGGTTCACGAATGATCTCAGAGTGCACAGGTGCTTGGTTCGAATGGGTGAGAAATTATAACGTCTGTTTAGTTGCTTAAATAGAAATGGAAGTTTTGGCCATATATAATATCGATATCGTAGCGTTGTTTTGATCTTGCAACACATACGATTTTTTTTTTGTATTTATGGATAATTATCATTGATTTAGATGTATATAGACTAAGTTAATCGCCTTTTGATATTTAGAAGCATAGGATGATTTTGTAGTTTCTATTAAGACGGGTTTTCTTTCGTAACGTTACGCATTCCAAGTGGTTTCAAAAAGCTGTTTCTTTCGCAAGATTTTCACGTCGCATAAGCGTCATTTCGACGCCTGTTATTTGTTCTAATCGAATAGTTCGATTTTTATTGAATTTGTATTTGAAGGGAAACTATATCAGCTTGGTTTATGCATGAGCATTTAGCTTTAAAGCTGTTGTGTAATGGTGGGAAGACCGAAAAACACTGTGGTACGACAACAGCTTGGGCTTAAAGTATCAGAAGTCGCGTTTTCTCTCGAAGATGTTTTTTTTTTCAACAGAAAACTAAGTATTTGAATTGTCTGGGAGACTCACCTTTTTACAGCTTCCTTTTGGAAATCTTTTTATGAAAACACCGAATAATACTACTTCACACTTGATTTCTTTCGAATTCCCCGTGTGCAAGCTATATTTTAGATTTCTCTGAGAAACTTTATAAAACAGTCAAAAGTGACTCCATATTTGCTTTCCTCTCAAAAAATTTAGTGTAATGAATATTTTTATTAATGGGTTATTG
>JAXCGZ010011925.1:0-53224 GCA_037179515.1 Halocaridina rubra
ACGACAACTCGTCTAAGGGGATGGCTGAGTCAAAGCCCCCCCATAAAAAAAAAAATAATAATAATAATAATAATAAAGATTATCAGCACTCATAATATTTGCATTATTCACAGATCATCGGACTACAAACCCATACCCCCACCAAAGAGTAGTAACTACAAACCTGTGCCGCCACCGAAACCAAAAAACTACAAACCACAACCTCCGGGGAGTAGTCTCATGGGTATGGACAGTGGAATGAGTGGCTGGGACACTTACGGAGACACTCGCAAAATAGTAGACAGAGGAAACTATCACACGACCAGCAACGGCGGCTTGAGCGACGATTACAGCGGCCTCGATAGTGGCCAGGGCAGCAGTTTAGACAGAAAATACGACACCTTTGGTCGATCGTCGTACAGTAAGGTAATTTTTTTTTTCAAATACAGTATATAATGTTGATGTTTTGGCGTTTTTGGGTTTATTTTACTCATTTTTCATCTCTATTTGACAAGTTCTTAACCTCTTCCCCGGCAACGACAAAATATCTCGTTTTTGTCTCCCTGACATTTTTTGTCAAGGATGAATTATCTCATCAGTATGTTACCAATTAAAAATACGGTTTGAACAACTTTTCTCTCTCCGAGCCTTTCAAAGGCACAAAAGAGTATTTTTTTGTTAATCACATTTCCTCTATCCCAGCTTCCAGTATTTCAGTAACAGGTGAGATGCATCAAAAAGGACTTCTTTAAATTTTTCTCACTTAATTCGTCTGGAATTGAATTTTTAGGATAAAATATGCCAGTGAAGAGGTTAATTGTATGTTACATCCATGGCTGGATTACTTATGAACCATTGTTTAATTAATGTATTCATTCCAGGTTGCGAGTGGCAGGAGTGGTTATTACCTGAATGTGCCTCCTCCTTGGGATATGGTTAGTAGTACTCAGCACGGCGGAGGTGGACCTGGGGGACGTGACCTTCCAAACCACGATCACAGGGGCAGTGCTTTTGAACTTTACAAGAAACCACCCGATCCTCGAGGGCCACCTGGTTGCCTTCCAGGCCCCCCCATAAATTCTGACCTTGGTAATAGGTAAGCAGTAAATAATATGTTATGCCCAAGTTCATCTATTGGCACTCAGTGCTATACAGCAAGGTAGGTGCCTGCCACCTTTCCATTATATGGTACTGTTACTTTGATAGGTTTAAATTTTTTTTATTTTCTTTTGCATTTTCTGAGTGGTATTTATGTTTCTTTATTTCTCTTATATTTTTCCCATATCTTTAAGCATATAGTTTAAGTAATAATAGAATATTTACCGATTATTAGTACAATTAACAATATAAGGCATTAGTTGTGCAAAACTTGTAATAACTAGTGATAGTTTAAATTTATAAACTGAAAAGTTGTTGTTATGTAGAGTTTTGTTTGGTATAACATGTGAATTCTTGTATTTTACACTGTAAATTATTGTTTACATAGCTATAATAGCTGCACTAAAATGTACCCAACCCGGTTTAACCAAAGGTCTGGTATACCAATACAGGCTTTCATTTTCTAATTATTACATCGTTGTTGAAGGTGGAATTACTTCACAGGTAATTAGAACTTATCATTATTGTATATCTACATTTATTTGATTTTAATAGGCTGATTCTTTGTTGTTTACATAAATAAAAACTCTACATTTGGGCAGTTACTGATAAATTAAATTTTCTACTAAAAGTGTGTTAAGGATATGAAAAGGTGCTACTTTGGCTTGTTATCTCCCTGTCATGAATCTATTTTGGTATGCGATCTACACTTTAAATTGTGATCTACAACAAGGAAGTTACTTTGTTACCTAATTTCCAAAGATATACTTGTTATATACTTTGTTACCTAGATTCCTAACCTAACCTCTATTTAGCATTTTTAGCAGATGTACATGCTGTTTATCACTAGAATATAATTAATAGAAATTTTTTAATATTTTAATTACATTTCCTCTATGTAATATATGTTATGTTTTACTATGTAGATATCATTCCAAAATAAAATTTGTATGGTGTAGATACTTTTTCTTTGTAGATAACAAGCCAAAGTACGGTGTAGATATTTTTTCCTTGTAGATAACAAGCCAAAGCACCTATGAATAGAGATTGTGATTGTTACATAAATCTATACTTTGTAAATGCGTAAATTCTTCGGCGAGGTTATAGACTTTACAGGGAGGTGTATCAAACATCTTTCTCTTCTTTAATGGCACAACAGTTATCTTAATATTTCTCTTCTTTGTTATGTACAGGTATTTAGTATTCGCAACATCAATATGCTTTGGATCTTGTAAAGATGATTAGAACTCCATGTAAAGTGAAATATTTTTGTATATTGTTAGGTTAGGTTTAGTTTGATTAGATTAGGTTTGCTATTCGGCAAAGGTATTGAGAAGAGAGGAGAATGGGGACTGGAGCAGATCGTTGATGAAGAAAAGGAATAAGAGTAGGTGAAAGAACAGAACCCTGTGGAACACTACTGGTAACTGGGAATGAGCTACATTAGGTGTCTTGCTTTATAAATATAAATAATCTTGAGAGCTTCCTGGGGTTACTGTTCTATACAAGATCCGATACTTTATATCGCGTACTTTACTCAGAATTTATGATTAGCTTGTATTCAACTTCACAAGAGGTTAGCTTTTCACATTTTCTTTTCTTTTGTAACGTCACATTATTACTCTCTTTACTTAATCACCTTTATACAGTACTTCGTTTACAAACTCTCTAGTCTTTGCATCCTAACAACACTTAAAATATTTAAATATATAAATTTAAGGCTTGGTATAATCCTGTATTCCAGTTCTTTTATTTGTAAATGGAAAGAGAGAATCTTTAAGAGATAGTTGGATCGGGTAAAGCAACCCCGTGTAAATACATTACCCCGAAAAATTGTTAGGTTACGTTAATGTATAACGTAACAGTTTACACAGTTATTTCATGTATTGGGGTCACTCTTCTTTACCTGATCCACAGAATCTTTAACAAAATAACTCTCAAGCAAATAAAACATGTAACTAAATTATTACGGGTATTAGAACTGCCATCTGGATAATTGCCCCGGACAACTACCTCATAGAACAAGTTTATTTTTTTTTTATGTGTCACTATTAGTCCCCATTCGGGATGCAGAGACTGCTTGAAACTGGGGAATGTAAGCTGGATGCCCTTCCTATCACCTGCCATGCGTTTGTGGGTCCATCACCGCTCCAGTCAAGCATTTTACAGCTGTACTACGGAGGTCCGGTCCATAGAGCAATTGCCCCATTGATTCTCCAGTAAAGAGAATTGTACAGTAACTTTCATGTTACGTTAGGTTTGGGTTTGCATTGTAGGCGATTTTAATTTCAGATGTATAAATTGTAATAAAAGCAAATATCTGAGGCAGTTGTTTAAAAACTGTAATTGCAACCTAATTATGTTAGAATGTCTTTCAGAGTTTTTCTGTAGGCTATATAATTTTTTTTTCTTATATATATATATATATATATATATATATATATATATATATATATATATATATATATATATATATATATATATATATATATATATATATATATATATATATATATATATATATATATATATATATACACCGACAAACAAATGCAGTATACAGTAGTTCCTCGTATAATGTCGTTTCGCCGTTACGACAAAGGCCAAAAATTAATAAATTAATTTTTGGACCTACCTGGCTTGTGCAGTAAATTCATTCCGTGCACCAAAATAGTTTGTGAGAGCAGCGGAGCAATACACAGTAAGCAGCACTGCTCTATTCAAAATTATCTGGTTAATGGCTTTATTTATTTATTTTTTTATATACAGGTATTTGGTTATGTTGAAGGATTATATTGAATTTAAAAAACAAACAAACATAGCTGTAAATACGATTTTATTCGAAATATGCACTAATGCAAAGGTAGCTGTTATAATAAGTAGAGCCGTCACAAAGGCTCCATATATCAGTAGTAAACACAGCTATTCTCATATTTACCTGGCACAGGGGACACCATGATCATAAAGAACTTGAAATATTATATTGAATTTACAAAGAAAAAATATCAAACATATAGCTGTAAATACAATTTTATTTGAAATAGTTTGGTGAGTGTAATGTAAGAATACGATGCCATGCGGCATTAGAGGCAGGAGAAAGACCACCGCTCAGTTTAGTCCCGCCCGCCACATTGTGTCTAGTGCTTTCGTCTGTTCTCTCGTTATGGACTTTACTGTGCCTTCCAAGCGTGTTAGTGATAGTTCTGATGGCAGGGCCACTAAGGAAAGAAAAGACATCGCTATGGAAATGTAAATTGAAGTGGCAAACTGTGCTGAAAAGGGAGAATCTTTTAAGAATATTGGCCGCAATCTCGGATTAGCCCGTATGACCGCTACCACGATCATCAAAGACAAAGATTGCATCCGAGACCAAGTTTCTCCCTCCCTATGCAAACACACCACATGAGTACAGTAAAAGTAATCAATACCTACAGTTTTGTTTTAGTGTAATATTTTTATGTTTATAATTGTGTTTGATAATTTTACAATGAGAACTTATTTTGTTGTAGTGTTCTAAATTTATGTTTATAAGTGTGTTTTATAACTTTACAATGGGAACTTATTTTGTTGTAGTGTAATATATATGTTAATATGCCTTGCCCTTAACCTTTTTCTTTTCCTTCGTCTTGGTATTTTCTCGTGCCCGGGCCCTTGATGAGGGTAGTTTCTGCCTGTCCCGGTGTCACTCTTTATAAAAAAAATAAATAAATAAAAATCTTACAATGAGTACTTATAAAAGTTTTTTCTTCTATAGATTATGTATTGCTTGTTCTTTATGAACATTCACAGATACGAACAAAAACCTACCCATTATCTATCTATGTGTTAATGTATGTATTACTGTGCTGTACTGTATTATTACATTATTGTTACTGTATTAAGATTCATCAATACTGTATACTTTGTTTTATTTAGTAGTTAAGTGTCTTTAACCTCAGTACTGTACAGTACTATTTTTTACTTAAACACATCTTACGAACAGTTCTACTTAAGAACAGACTTTTGGAACCTAACTCATTCGTAAGTTTGGGAGTGTCTGTACAGCATACTCAATCAAGCTCTCTTTGGTTTGCTTATACTGCATTCTCAGAGTAAGCAATCTCTCCCTGGTGTCTCTATACTGCTTACTCAAAGTAATCAGTCTCCCCTTCATTTGTTTCTATTGCATACTCAAAGTAATCACTCTTACCTTTGCAATATTTATAATGTATACTCAAAGCAGTCAGTCTCTTCTCAGTTTGTTTCTACTGCATACTCAAACTAATCAATCTTCCTTTGGATTGTTTATACTTCATACTCAAAGTAATTGGTCATTCCTTCGTGTTGTTTATACTGCATACTCAGAGCAATCAATCTCTCCTGGGTTTATTATACTGCATACCGAATGTAATCACTTTAAAGTGGTATATCATCTTTTGTCTCATATACGTTATTATTAAAATAGTTTAGTACCCAAGCAAGGAAAATGACAAAATATTTAGGAAAAAACATAATTGTATAACTTAGTGAACTGGAATAAGAGGATTATACTTGCTATTTCTGTGCACAAAAGAGCAAAATATTATATAAAAACACTTCTTAGTTTCTAAGATAAAGATTATATAGATTCCTTGAAGAAGGGTTACAGTCAAATTATCATAAAATGGTTTGATGTAAGTGCATAATGTCTGTACAGGTTATGAAATTGACAATACACTGTAAATGTTGTGTTATCACAGGGAATTATTTACATCAAGTAGATTTGTAAGTTCCGGCGTGAGAACACTGTTATTTTTTAATTATCACTTTATCCCCTTTATGGGGGTGGACATAGTGTGTGTAGCTGGGGAACTCAGGCTAGATGCCATTCCTAATGCCCATGGTGGACTCGATCATGGATCTTTGAACTCCTGAGTTTAGTATTCTAATCACGTGTTGTACTTGGTGTAAATAGTTCTCATAGATTACACATCAACCTAAACAGTATGTTGCAATTCATAACACTTTAAAAGGCATAATGGACCATGTGAATGGACTCTAAAAATCACAATAGTTTATCTTTCTTCAGATTCACCCCTGTGCATCCATAATTCTTTACCTCTAATAAAGGTGTTAGTCGCACTTTTTTGTATTGTGCATGTGGCACATTTATTTATGTTCTATCTAATCTTGGGGCGAAACTGGAATCATCCTTATTTTATTCTTATTACTACTAATTCATCTTTTTTAAGAATATAAAAGTCTTCCCCACATCTATTCTTAAGATCTTCCCCTCTGGCTATTGGTGTAATCCAGTCAGTGTTGTTAAGAGCTTAGTATTCTAACCGTGGCTGTGACCTGACCATCCAGCAGGCGTTCGCTGGCATCAGATGAAGGCAAACATAAGGTGATAGCAACTGCACGAGGGGTGTATGATCACAAGGGTGGCACTCTGACCTCTGAGGAAACAGGCGTGTCCATAATCATTCCACCAGGGGCCATAACAAAGGGCACCAAACAAGAGATTTACTTCAAAGTGTGCCAGGACAGTTCACTGGTCCCTCCGCTCGACCAAAATAAAGGTCAGTTAGGGAGGTACCGCTACATAGATTTTTCCAGCCAATATAGAGTTTGATTTACTGTAGATAGTATTTTTCTTTTCATCAGATTGAGTATCTATTACGTGTGGGAATTTACTTGCTTTTGGAATTGTAATGCATTCAGGAATGCTTTTGATTCTCATTTGAAATGAAAGTTTGCTGGTGAAGTCTGTGTAGTTTCAAAGGTTTTAGTATGCCTTAGAGTGAGAACTGAACTTGCTAACTGTTAACCTTTTTTGCTTGTGGGTGCTACTAACCTTAAGTTTTATCTTTGAAAACCTTTCAAACCTTATGATTTCATCTGTTATGTCTAGCTTGCTTGCTAATTAGTCTCATTACTTCAACTCAATGACCGGTCGTTTGCGTTGTGGATGACTGTCTAGGTCAAATGCGTTCCGGTCGTTGTCATTCCTGGACATATGAGTACGATATTTTTGCTACCTGGTTAGCTTAGATTTGATTTAGGCTAAGCTTTTACGACATGGTATTTGTCTCACAAATATTATTACATATTGTGACACCAAAATGACCGGGGCACAAAAATACTGTAGGCAAATGCCCCAGGATACCTATGACCAGGACACATTTAACCAGAACACAGTTGTCCTGGATGCAAATACCATAGAACCATTATGATCATACTTTAATGCACTAATTTAACCCTCTTCATGTATTTTGGCATAACAAAGAGTTATAAAATATGTATATTTTTCACCGTATAACATTATTTTGACAGACCTATTGACAAAAATTAATGAATCTGCAAAATTATGCTAAGATACAAAGGATTATTTATTTTAACCAGAGATTGTTGTGTATTAGGAGGAGGGCACAGAACATTCGATTCTTACTCATGAGTTCAAAATATTACCAACAAATTTGGCATGGAGATTTTAAGTCTAATAAATTAATGGCAGAATCTCAGAGTCCTTACATAAAATTATCATTGATATTTTCCTCATTACTTGGTGGTCACTGTTACTTAATACACGATGCAAAAATAGTATATAACCATGTAAACTGTAGAAACATATAATTTTGTATATAATTACAAATAAGAACAACTCCTTCTGCAAACCGCTCACCGACTGGAAAAAGTAAGATTTTCTATCCATTTCTTGCCTCTGTTGATAAGTTTACATTTTCTGTGTTTTACTGCTATGTTATATTGGTTAAAATTGCTTATTATTACTGTGGTTGCTAGAATTTCTGTAATCATTGGTGTTATTCTATATTGGCCACTGTTGCAGAGTGGTAACACTCGCACCTTTAATTTGTCAGTTCGTTGGTTCGCAGTCAGCCATGGTCTCAGATTAGAAAGAGAATTCACTCAGGGTAACGGTTGCACTTGCAAAAACCAAAGTCCTTCGCTAATATATATATATATATATATATATATATATATATATATATATATATATATATATATATATATATATATATATATATATATATATACACACACAGTATTTTTTTTTATTTTTTTTACCACATACACACACACCAGGATGGGCCCAGAAAAAAATTAAATAAAACTGCCCTCAACGGGCCTTGGCAAGAAGAAATCGAAAGAGAATCAGAGATGGAGTGTTGAGACTTCAGATGTGAAGGAATAATAAGAGATGTGTAACGAATATCTACAAATATTCAGTGTAGATATAGGCATAGAAAATAAACCACAGCTGAAGGAAGACTTAATACTGTACAGTATTTATAAATTGATTTATGATTTTTCTTCAAGAACTGACAGGGAAGAAAAATTTTGGAAATTTATTTTGCTGTGTTAATGTTGATCTTCACAAAGAACCAATATGAATACGTGTGGAATGTTGCAAAAGACTGTGGCCTCTGTTTCATGTTATTTTCTTAATATTGTGTCATATCGTTTAGTTTTTATTTTATTCAAATAATTCTTTTAAGTATAGAAAGAACACATATTAGACAAAGCTAAGTGAGTGATGATATAAATTTTTTTTGTTTTTTCAAGTCAATTCTCAGGCTCAAAGATGCTTTGGTGCCATATGAAATAAAAAGTCATTTACCGTAATTTATTACATGTTCTTACCATATTTGTAGAGTATAATTTTAATATATTGGTTTAGTATATCCACTTTATAGATTTATTGTCTTTTTCCATTTTGCAACTGGTAGGTTATACGGTGTTCATATTCCAAAGGCAGTGCTGTGTACATTGTACACGTTGATTTAATGCTATTAAATGACGCTTCTTAGAGTATTGATATTTAATAAGTAGTGCCTGTAATGTGACGCTACTGTAATTATCATTTTGCTGGAAAACTTCTTTTTATATTAAATACTGTACATGAAATTCTAAAGTAACAATAGTGTTGTATCTGTATGTACTGTATTCTCTTGCATTTGTTTGATTTGTGTTTTTATGGGAATTTCTCAAATGCAAGGCACATTAGCAACATAGTCATAATAATTTTAAGCAGCCTATGTGATGTTTGACCAGTGTCTAATCTCATTTGTTTTAGTTCCTAAGCTGTCTTGCCAAACAGCCCCAAGTCCCTAAGGGAAGCCACTGCCAATCCTGGGCTTTGCCACAGGGAAAGTATCTGTTGTGAATGTGGTTTAAGGAGAGGGGGAGAGGGAGAGATAGAGAGAAAGGGGAGAGATAGTCTCTTTCTCTCTCTCTTGGTGTGTTTGTGTGTGTTGGCTCTTTTAGTGTATGTTCTTTCATGTTTTGTAGTGGATGGAGTTAGTTTGTGGAGGCTGCAGCATGGATTTGTGTGCCTTTCATGTCAAGGAGATCTTTGATTTGGTGGTGTAAGTGATCTGAATGTGTAGTGTCTGTGAAGCCTGTTATTATTATTGGGGCTCTGTTTTGTAAAGTATATAGGGTGTTTTTGCTTGTCTAGCTAGATTTACATATTCCATCACTGAGGGACTATATTGTTTGTATATTGTGAAGGTGTTTGTTGTTGTGTCTCAGAGTTGTATGGGCATGTTTCTTGAGGGCAGTCTTCTTGGTGTTTTGATGTTCATAACGTAATAAAACTTCACGGAATGAAACCTACGTATCACCCAATGTAATCTCAGCTAACCTAGAAAGACAAAAATTATTTGACATATCCAGGAAAAAGTAGCAGCAGCTATCAACCATATTGTTTTCCTCAAAATCACCAGCTGTGGAGTCATATTCCATTCGAATATCCTCAGCCATCAACCTCCGCAGATCCTGATGCTACACCCCCTCTAAATAGAGAGTACGGAGGAGATATTTTTCCCTACATAAATGTATTAATGCAACTACTGTACTATTGTCATATAGACTGTGCACACTAATTAATATTAAGTTCCATCAGCTACATCACTGGTAGGGGCACGCTTGCACAATCAGACACGAGTAAACTAGGTTGAATGCTAGAGATAGAGAATCTGAGATGATGTAGAGATTGGTATACAGTACAGTATTTTTTAGTAATTTAAGTTTTAAGAGAAACATTTTAGAAACAAAAAATTGAGTTAATTATATAAATGTGTTATATCGCAAAGGATGCTTTAAATTTATAAATAAATTGCTTTGTTTTGAGATTTTACCCACTATTGTTTGCTATGAACCATTGCTGCTCCACCTCTGGGGATATTAACTTGCTGTCACTTAGAGCTGCTCAAGTTTCTAGACACCATTTTAATGAATACTGTACTTTTATGGGTCAAAAGTAGTGGACGCTGACATGTTGGAGTCAAAAGATAGAGGCTGGATACCCTTTCTAATGTTCAGCAATGGGATAAAACCCACATTCGTTGCTTCCCGACTCGCGCACTCTACCACTGAGCTACCAACGGCCCCCTGCTTTAGTTTTTAGGCAGTTACGAATTACACTGCAGTGCAACATAAGTACACTATTAATAATAATATCCATTATATAGGTGGATACAGACGGATTAGAGCCGGGGCATTGAGGCTGGATGCTGTCCCTAACTCCCCGAGGTGGGCTCGATCTCAAGTATGTCACCTCCCAGGTCGAGTATTTTAACCACTATGGTACAGCAGTTCCTAATAATAAAAAATAATACAGTACTGTGATAAAAGTACCACATACTCCAATATGTACACTTCTACTTATGAATGGAGCAGTTGTTTTGATACATTAAAAGAGAAACTGCAATACAGCCATGGTAGAGAAGTGGTTAGAGCACTTGAACTCGGGAATCAACAAAACTGTGATCGAGCCCACAGTGGGGAGTTAGGAAGGGCACCTAGCCTTAATTCCACAGCTTCAACCTAGCTGTGTTAACCCCAATAATGGCAATTAATAGTGACACATAAAATGGCAAACAGCAACATTAATAGTTCAAGTGTGGTGTTTGGGTTATGACTGCATTTGAAGATACAATTCTTACCAGTTTAATATAATGCAAATGAGACACTGCAAATACTTTACAGCATGCACAAGCACAAGGTTGAATAAAGTGGCACGCATTAGCACAGTGAAATTATGGGTGCTGTTCGTTGTTTGTTTATACTGTACGTGTAAATGACTGTAGTGTAAGTGTACATACTTTACACTGAATGTTCATAAATCTTTAGCCTAAATTGAATTTATAATATTATCTTATGTATTTCAACATATCTTTTAATGTTGTTTTGCATTTATTTTCTTAAAGTTTTTTTTTACATATGATATAATGCAGAGTACATACTATCGACAGTATTTGTAAAGTTTTTAAGCTTTAAAATTATCATTTACATTATGTATGATTATTTATTTTTTATTTATTTTTATTTTTAGGTGCTTTTTTTATTTTTATAAGTTTAATACTTTCTTGCGGACAGATGCTAAGTTGCGTAACTGACGTTATTCGAATATTTATTCCTCCTGTTATATATAAAAAAAAAAAAAGTCAAATTGAGACTGACGTACGCCAAAAGACAGAAGGCGAGGTATTATTGCACTGTATCTTATACACTTCTTTACTTGATATATTTGAAGTAGATCTAAGGGCAAATCGTAAATTTTTCTGTTCTTCACCCTAATGAAGACTCTCTTGGAATGTATTTTGAGTAAAGTTGAAGAGGTGTAAGGCACGATATTTCTGTAAAATAGGAAAAAGACTTTTTTCCTTGACAAATTTGAAGTATATTTTAAAAAAAAAAAATTCTTTAAATTTGCCGTTCTTCACCTTATTGAAGATTCTGAAGTGAAATATGTATTAACAGCACAAAGTGAATAGATTTGTAATTAAAACTATAGCAAGAATTTGCATGAAGGACTGTTACATAAACTCCATTAGTTCCTCTGCCATGTACCCAGCATAATCTCAAATTACGAGTGATATTTGAGTAATTTGAATAATAATTCGTCGTTTTGTTATCTTGCTTTTTTCCCCCAGCAGAGTATATATTAAATTCTATTTTATTAATTGTATTTTTACCACAGTAATTCTTTGGTGCTATTGCAGGTGAAACACTCCTTAGTCCATTGGTGATGTGTGGTCCTCACGGTCTACAGTTTGAACGCCCCGTTGAATTGCGTCTCCCTCATGCTGCTTCCGTCTCCCCCAACACTTGGAGCTTTGCTCTTAAGTCTTCAGATACTCCTACAGGTCAGCCAACCCAGTGGACCAATATGGCCTTGGCCGACGCACCTCACTCGTCACATGTGGGTGCCAACTGCGTGTCGGTTTTAGTCGATCACTTCTGAAGACGCATGAACGACTAAAGTCCGGGTAAAGGACTCATTTTCAGTAAAGACTTTAAATGCGTTATGTACTTCCTCTGAAACGAAACTATGCTGTGTACTTTGCTCTATTCTCTTCTATCAGTACAGTATTTGAAAAGGAGTATTATAGAGCATACGTTTTTTCTATCAAGTATTATGTGAGACAAATTACATGTGCTAATAAAAAACTTTATGAAATATGGCATTTGTTGTAACTGTAAAACACTTCACTCTATCTGATGAATTGTATAAATATAAAACCCACGTCTTGTTGCATATGTTCAATAGTTTATCATCATTATTGTGATATACAGTTCTCTGATGTCCTTAATGTAGTTTTCCGAGTACATGCAGAATGTTTATATAAAAAATCATGTATAAAAATGAATACTGGGTTAGGTCAAAGTTCCTTAACATTGGTGACCTTTTGACCCTGAAACAGTTAAAATTTAATCCATTTATCAACCATCATCTGCGGAATCTAGTAGGGAGACATGAAGCAGTAGTTAATTTTTTGTTTCGTTGTGGCAAGCATTATTTTTGTAAGGGTGAAAATGACAGTCCCTTAGTCTCCAGTCCCATTCAATTGCCTTCTAAAACCCCAGGGCATAGTTTTCTTTAATTCATGATGCCCAGTGATGTAAGCTCATGTGAGAGAATTAACATATTGCTATGTCCAGAATATGTGCAGTGAGTTGTGTATTTTTTACAGGCTGGCTTGCCTTGCAGAATGCATTGCATATTCGTATTTTTGTTCTGTTTAAAACTTAAATGAAGTATCATCAATTTAGAAAGCTTCTGACTAAATATTTTTAAAGGGATTAATTTACTGGCTGTAAATGTAGGTTATATCCTTGCTGAATACTGAAGAGGCAGAGGGGATACTGCTGATAGACCAGTTAATAAAATATAAGGGTATGCAGACTCCATTAATTATCTGTGTAGCAGTACCAGGTGATGTTCCTGGGCTGTTTTCAATAATATAATGATCACTTATAATGACAATAATATACAGTTGCAATGCTCAAATGGTACTATCTATATTAACGATAATTGAATCATCAAAACTGATAAGATCACGAATCCCTAATGTACAGTGCGGAAGATAGGCAGCGTTAAAACTGAGCGAGTCGAGTAGGGTCAAATCAATACGATTTGGCAAACCAGTCAACATTTAATCTGTATGGATCATTGGAAAAAAAGAAGAGTAGAGTCAGTTCAAGTCACAACTCGTATTTTGATTGTTGTGGCGTGCTGTCAAATGACTCTCTTGACTTGACTCGACTCAAATGCAGCCTTAGTACTGTTTAATGTTTAAACAATATTTTTAGCTTAAATTATTAAAAAAAAAAAAAAGACACTGATACCTGTATTGCCGGTATGCTTATTATTCAATGCCTGAATTCGTTTATTAAGACTAAAACAAATTGTTTCGGTGCACAAAGACACTATAATCTGCATTTATTTTCTCTTAGATCCATTAAATAGATATTAAAAGTATTATAGATAGTTATATAAATTGTTACATAACTAGCACAATGTTATTAAATATGAGTATTTGATAATCTGCAAAGCATTGAAAAAAGTGCCTTCTCTCCCCCAATTTTCTTTACCATAAATAATTTAAAATCTTTCACTGTTCTCTATCGTGTCAACTGTTTTTTGTACATGTTTGTTAATTAAGCGTCTAAGTTGTAAATACAATAGCCGAACTGTATAGTATTTTATCTCCAATAGCATTTAAATACATAATCCGTAGGCAGCTGGGTTCATCAAGGTTCAGCCGTAACGTGATTTAGAACCCATGGTCAAAGTTTTTATCATCACCCTTAAAGGTCCAAATACTCTGTGAGCCATTTATAGAACTGTAGAGAAAATGGACCCTCTTAACTGGCTGAGCTGAACACTGTAGCATGAGGAGAGTACAGAGCCCTTCCAGTGTATTATACAGTATACCTGTTGTGTCAGTATTGTTACTAATCAGTCATTAGGTGTCATTCCTCGTTTGTTCAGCCTGTTAGTCTCTGTCCATTTCCAAGTTAACTAGTCTAAATTATACAGTTTGATGTTAAGGATTGTAAAGTCTTATTATGTTACCTTTCAGACAACGAATATAATTTCTGTACATAAAAACATGTTCCAGTAGTATTGTTTCCTGTATATTGCATAAATTTGTAACCTAATAGAAGTGTTAAATAAAATGGAATTATTTCTTCACTGCATTTTTACAGCCTTAACAGTGCCTAATATTATGCTACTAACCAGTTTTTCCAAATCTACGTATCACATAAATGCTTGTAATCCCCCATGTAACAGGAGTGGTCAAGTCAAAGCACGCTCCTTAACCACAAGCCAACATACATTCATCACTCCTCTAATTTAGTATAATCTAAAGTCTCAACTTCGTTTTGGGTCTACCATACAAAGCAACAAGTTGAAGTTTAACCAATTCAAATGAGGAGCAGTGAAAGAGGGCAAACTTCCACAACCAAACCCTGCCCCTCACAGAACAAGAAAACCTGGGAGAAGCTTTGGTCACCCGGGCCATTACCTCATCTCTCAACACAACACAAATTATTTTACACCAAGAAATTATTCTCTGGCATTCATTTCTTCAAGACTCCTTCTAACTGGAGACATGACATCAATTCAGTACCCACTACAAATACATATGCCCAACATGCTCAACATCCGGCACTTCAAGCCAATACACTGCAGATTCAGTTTTCTGCAAATCATACAGAAGCTAGTTATTTCATCTGTGCAACATTTGGTAACATGAAATACTACACAAACATTTGGGCTTATTCACAATGCTCTAGCCTCCTTCCTTCAAACCCAACCCTTTACTCCTTCCCCACTCTATCCCCACATTGTGCCCATCCTTCCAGCACATTCAATATCCCAATACTCAAATCTCACCTCAGCAATCATTACGACCTGCTCTTACTGCCTCTCCCCCCATTTAAACCTTTTGATACTCCCTCCTAAACCCCCCGCAGCAGCACCTAACACATTGCACGCACAAGAACAATATTTGACAATTTACCACAGATGTCACTAATGCCAAAAATATGAATTCACACTTCATCACACAGCACAACATACAATTGGCCATCTCACATGAAATAAAAACTGTGCAATACATAAAACACCCATAATTAATAATTTCAACACTATTAGACAAGACCAGGTTGGCACCAGCAGCGATGGACTCATCACCCTGGTGCACTAATCCATTAACTTCATATACACCAGTGCATACAAAATTCCTTGTCCCCCCACACGTGACACTACCACAGAAATGCAATCACTTATAGTATAGCAATCACAAATATATACTTTCTACCCAAAACATCCCTCACAGTACCTAACTCCAAAAAAATTATTTTAAAGGTAGGGCTCAGATGGATATATTCTATTAAAGCCAGGCTATGTTAAGTATGTTATCATTCTCTTGGTGCTTCAGTGAGTAGACACAATATGAACTTTTAGATGAATTCTTTCTAATTTTGTTATGTAAGTAAGTATTTTTACTTGTACACAACAGTGGTGCTAGAATGTTCATACTTCCTTTTCAATACTAGTGTGTCCGTACTTATTGAACAAATTTATTTAACTAATTACTACAGGTATAACTTTGTACAGGGTCCACATGATTTCTACTTTATTACGACTTTATAATCTATTTAGTGGCTCTCTGACTAGACATGGCTCTCAGATTTATAGGATATTTTTTCAAAGTTTCTTACAAACAGGCTCTGTTAGTGCTCTAATTTTCTCTTTTAAGTGTGCACAATTCACCAAACATTAAATGTAAAATAAGGAAATCATGCAAGTCTATTGTAGCAGAGCCACCTTTTGCTGCTTATGCTATAATCCTGTGTTATAATTTTTGATGCCTCTGTGACTTTTAAAGTCTTTTATATCTTTTCTGTAAGACACAAGTAGCCAGTGACCTTTATCTGTACACAACATGAAGACTGGTGTTTATAAACACCCTAACTTTGTTGAATCTTCAGTTATCATGTAGTAGGTTGGCCCATGGCACCAACCGCCCATTGTGATACTAAAGCTGAAAGGTCTTGTGGACTGAAATAAGACTGTCCAGGACAATTTGATGCTAAGTCTTCCTTCAGTTACGGTTCTCTTTCTATGCCTACATCAACGCCGAATACTTCTGGATATTTGTTACACTTGTCTCATTATCCCTTCACATCTGACAAGTCACAATACTCCCCATCTCTTTCTCTTTATGTTTTCTTCGTGCCCAGGTTTATTATTTTTTTTTGTGGCAGTCTTGGTTAAAAAAATAAAAATTATATCGCCAATACCCCATACATCATCCAGAGTTGTGCCCTCAACGCCAAAACAGCCTCTTGGTTTGTTGACATCCCGTCACGGAGAGAGGGCGGGTAATCCAAAACTAAACAGTATATCTTTTCATTCTAAATAATATTCATCAACACATGTAATCCCCACCAAGCCCACTTCCTACGACCATCTCCAGACATCACCTATGCAATGTATCTTGCCCCTACGACATGATGGAAGGTGATAAAAACCTAGGGTCTGATCATCTTTTCATTGCCATCAAAATCAGAACCACCCCAGCTGTCCACAGACACACACACTCATTAGAAAAGAGCCAACTGGGATGCTTTCATTAATGAAAGGGAATAATTCGTAACCTTCAACAGTATTCCCATCACAAACAAAAACAATGTCATACACTTTTCACATAATTAACAAAAAAGCAGACAAAAAACATATACCGAGACACCCCCAATTTCACACCAGAACTTCAAAACCTCATCAGATAGCGTGATACACTAAAAAGCTCTCCAACACCCAACACACAGGACACTACACCAAAAATAAAAGCACTTAAAAACGAATTAACAATAAAATGCTTGAATAACAAACATTAAACTGGAATAATTACCTGCAAACATTCGACCACAAAACATCAATAAATGACAAAACACTAAATAGCATTTAACTATCCAACTGTAACAAAGCAAAGTCATATGCTGCCATCACAACACTAGACAATGTACCTCCAAACGAACAACAGGTATATATACCCTAATCAATCATTTCTCTCCTGTCAGTCATATCCACCCCCACCGAGACATCCAGTGCATCATCAGATGCAAGACACGAATCCCCTATACGCCAAGACTATACACCTCTCACCAACTATCAGATATATATATATATATATATATATATATATATATATATATATATATATATATATATATATATATATATATATATATATATATATACTAATCAGGGTAATAGACTACATTATAATGGACGTGGCAGTGCTATATTTTTTTTTTTGTTCAGAATACTGTACCTGTGTATTTACAGATTCAACATAAGAGATTCGACAGGTGTATTTTTGCAATGCTAGTGAGGTTTATAGTCTTTCTTAACCTAGATGAGAGAATGATATACCAGAAGAGAAATAAGTATCTTGCAATTTTATTCCATACATACAGTTAATAGTAATTAAAGGGAAAAAAATATATACACGGGGTCCTCTCTATATTTAGATAGATATATATATATATATATATATATATATATATATATATATATATATATATATAATATATATATATATATATATATATATATATATATATATACTCTTCCAGAAAGTTTTGCCGGATCTTTTGCCCAATTTCATATTTATGGCAACAAGCATAATATTTGAATCGAGCGGAACTTTCTGGACATCTTGCATATACACAATTAAATTACTTTCATACAGTATTAATAAACAAAGATAATTTAGATATGAAACACAGTTAAGTATTTTATATCTAAAATATGTCCACACTGAAAGTTCATAAGAGATTCTTAAAAAACTAGGAGCTTAAGCTAATACAAATGACAGTTATCTAAAAACATTTAACTTTGCAACCTGAATAAATTCCTCGGAATTTAAAGCTGGAGTCACCAGTTCCCATAATTGTCGAAATATTGGTATCTGCTCACTAGGTGATATGAGGCCGATGACTTTCTCGTACGGTAAGAGGAGTGAGGCCTCTGTTTTCAAAGCCGGGTCGACAGTATTTTCGACGTGTGAACGAGCAAACTGAAACAATTTAGCCCAGTCTTCTGAGCTCGCCGGTAATACAACAGTTGACGTATCTCCTCCAGAGTCGTCGTCGTCGTCCTGGGTATAATTATTATTATCGTGATCATCATAATCTTGCTTTAACCTAGTTCCCTCAAACACTGATATGTTATCTAAATGCGTTACCACTGGTCCAGAGAGAACATCGTGGCTCATATCAAACTGGCCATCTAAGACCATTTCAACAGGAGCATCAAAAAATCCCTCACTTTCTAAAATATTGTTACCTACATGAACGCAATTGATCTGATCAACGTTCAGTTCTGAATTATCGCCGATGTCTTTTACTGATTTACGTGTATCACTATTATTCCTACCATTACGCGAGGAAGCTCGATACTCTCTTCCAGCAATTCGGGCAAACTTTTCCAACTTCTGTCTGTGCTGAACTTTCTCATTACCTTTCAGTTCCTGAAATAATATATCTCTGTTGCGTTTATTTCTCTGCAAAATGTGCTCAAGAATTTCTTCCTTTTCTTTCGACGATTCATCTGTGGGATGGGAATGTTCGTAGTAGTACACAACACTAATTTTTCCAGTATAGTCGCAAGTCTCTCGATCAAAATCTTGATACACTTTCATTCTCGCATAGCATAGACAAGGTTCAATTTTGTGAATCCAATTATGTTTGTCTGAATATTCCCGTTTTGCGGCTTTTCTAGCGGCTGCCGTTCGGAGCGTATGAAATCTATGGCACACCATGAGTCGTTCGGTGCGATGAGGTTTCCGCCGGCGAACATCACACGTAAACCGAACTTTGAATTTTTCTTCTTCGTCACTCACCCAATGTAAAAAGGTTTTTTCATCTTCAAATTCATGATTAGAAGAAGCCACAGTATATTTATGCGCGATTGACCAATGTTTCTGTAACTCTGTTAACTTAAAAAACGATGAATCACACTGTACGAAATGACACGCAAAAAGTCGAGGTAGTTTAAATTTCTTTGTTCTACATTCCTCATTTCTTTTATGGTTCTGGTAACTTAATTCACACAGGAAACTTCTGTTACAAAGCTTGCAAGTATACTCGAACTTTCCTTTCACTAATTTAAGTTCTGGTTCGTAGGTCTCTCGACTAAAACTAATTACTTCCCAGTCCACGTCATCGTCACGATAGTCTTTTCTCTTCCCACTACGACAATAGTCATCGGCAGGCTCCTCTTTTATATGTGAAATGGTTTTCATTTCAGGTTTGTGAAATTCAGCAACGTGATGAGAAAGTGCATCCCCCTCTAAAAACACCTCCTCACAATATTTGCATTCATAAAATTTAATATACTTGTTAGAAGAATATTTGTTCCCTGTGATTAGCATAAATGTTTTATCGTTATTAATATCACTCGTTTTGTTATCCGAAGGCTGAGATACACTTCCGTCCTCGGAGACGCAGAGGACGGCCTGACCACTACCTTTCAATCCTCCATCTATATTCAAACATTCCTCTACAGTTATACTCGTCGTTACTTTACAATTATCTTTATTGCTACCAGATACAGAGTCAAGAGAGTCGGCTTTATCTAATACTCGAAATTCTGAAGTTTCCTCTTGGATTTTCGAAGGAGTAATAAGGAGAGAAAGATCTTGTAAACCATCGGTTTTCCCAATATGAGGTTTCATAGTTACAGTAACCATTGGTGATTTGGATACGTGCCAAGAAGTCGAATCTGTACATGATTCCACAGGCACAGTTTTCTCAGGGTAGAGACGAGGCGGTGTAGGGCTCCTTATGACTTTTATTCCATCTTCCGCATGGTGCTTCTTAACGTGTTTGATAAAGTGCCTCTGTCCTTTAAATATTGCTCCGCAATCATCAGCAGGACACTCGTAATGAATAATATTTTGGTTTGGACCACCCATGCGCTGCTCACAAAACACCTGGTGAATGGTTGCCCCTCGATTATTTTTACATTTCTGGCCACAATAAACACAGCTCACAAACTGTTTCAACTGCTGGACACATAAATGACTGACATCGACATTACTTTCGCTGCTGATCTCGTTAACAAGGCCATTTTCACTGCTTGTTAGTGGCAATGAGCCTCTTGTGTTTGTTTTCTGATCTGTTACTTCATCTAAGTGTTCAACTCTATCACTTAAGTCATCATTTCTAATAATCCGCTTAATACCTTCATTAGCCTTCAATCGCCTTGGTCTGTGTTTTGCTACACTGTGAGTCTCTCGAAAATGTTGCACAAGTTTCAGTTTTGAAGGAAATTTACCGTGGCATAAAACACATTCCATAATTATTTTTTATCTGAAAAAAAAAACAAACCTATATGTTTACTGCAATAACAAAATACTAGCTTTAGTGACAGAGTATACGTTATTCTTGCAATACAGGACCATTTTCTATGTCTGGAATATGACCAGCATATTTGGAAAAAGAAAATTATATTCATATGCATGCCTATTCTAGGACCGATCCCAAGGTAGCATGATGTAAATGGTTTCAATTACAGCGTGTATTCATAATACAAGTAATATCTTCCAACTTTTGATTAACCAAGTATCGAGGCTGTTTGGCCAGGGAACTTAGGGACTAACAACACCAAAAGCTCAACCCAATTATAAAATGAACTATGGAAGATCCAGTTCAAATATTACAGCCATGCACTACATGGAGTTTTCATGACATATATAGAAGCATTAATATTAGACTATCAATTAACATTTTATTGAAGTTCAAGAAGCATAAAAATATACTGTATAGACCTGCTTCTTTCCTTCCATATTCAGACTCTGGAAATCTCTTATGCCTTCTGTCTTTCTTAATCTCAAGACCTACTTTCCTTAAAAAAAAGCTGATCTATCATAATCTCAGGGCCTAATCCTGCTATATTTATAGATCTTCATTACTTTGACTATTCTCTCAACCTGTCCTTTTTCTTTGTGTATCATTCTCTTATTTCTGCCTTGCCCTTAAACTTCTACTTTTTTCCTCAATGTTTTCTTGGTGCCCAGGATGGGTGAGGGCAATTTTCTTGAAAGTCCCGGAGAGGGGGAAAATAATACTAATAATAATTATTATTATTTTTTAAACTTTAATTTCTCCTTTTTGATACGGGGCAGAATAAGGAAACTGAGAATCCCCTCCTTTGTAATTTCCTAACACAGCGATCAAGTTCTTGCTCTGTCTGAGCCACCCCTCTTACATGGGATTATGGCTTTTGAATAGAGAAACAGAAAAATGTACTTTCACATCTTCAACTGTAGGCTAGTTTTCCATTTTTTTTTTTTATATTTTTCAATAGATTTGATAGTCATTTCTTACCAATGCAAAGATATTAGTACTTTAAAAGAAGCTGACTGTTTCTTAAAACATAGAAGTACAGTGATTGGCTTAACTGTTTTAAAAAGCCATGCATACACACTACAAACCTGGGTAAGGCACAAAGAAAATTTCAATGGTTATCTGAAAAGCTCAAAGCAAGCGGAAAATTTTAAGTGACAATCTAAAAACAATTAAAAGACACATGGAAAATTTAAGTGACACTTAAAAACTCAAAAAACACATGGAAAATACTTGTGAGACTTAAAACCTAAAAATGCACATGGAAAATCTTATTAGCAAACTGATAATTCAAAATACAAAAGGCAAATTTTAGTGGCGCACTTAAAATCTTAGGGCACACATCTTCACGTACAGAAGTGTATCTCAGCCTTTGGATAACAAAACGAGTGATATTAATAACTCAAACGACACAAACAAACATTTTTACAATGGCTATTTGGTATAAGGCAAATTTTAGTGCCACACTAACAAACTCAAAAGATATAATAAATCGAGTAGATACAGAAAATGTGGATGCAAGACACACAAGATAAAGGAATCCCAGTAAATTACAGAAAATATAATAAGTTTATCAAAAACTGCAATCATCAAAAGCAAGGCTTATACACTGAGTCCTTGGAACTAGAACACAGAGACTCTTCTTCTTCCTTCGACCTTATTAATCCCACTGAATAGCAGGGTCGGCCGCTCAAGTCAACTTCCTCCACTTGTTCCTATCCCTTGCATCTCTCTCCTCAAATCCAACTTCAACCATATTCCTCCCCACCACGTCCATCCAATTGCTCCGCTGGCACCCCACACTCCTTCTATCACTGGCAAACTCTTAGCTCTCCTGATTGGTTCGTCCTCCCCTCTTCTTACTACATGGCCATAGTATCTCAGACGAGCTCCCCTAGCCTACTCTATGACATTACAAATTCCACACATTCTTCTTTTATCTCGACTCTCCCTCCTCTCCAGTAATGATATTCCAGCAATCCATCTAACCATCCTCATTTCTGTTCTCTCCAACAGTCCCTCCTCTCTCCTCCTAAGTGACCAAGCTTCTGCCCCATATAGCAGTACAGGCTGACTATAAAAGTATAAATAGATACGTTACAAAGGCATACCTCCACAAAATACAGACCACAGGAAAAATCTGAGTGGAAGCTGATTGGCTGCATATTAGATTTAAATACCTAGTGCTTGGTTTAGAAGGAAGAGGGACACATGCATGGCACTCAAAGAGTATTAATTGAGTATGAGGCAATGAATCGTACACACAAAATCTCTTGGAGGTTCCTGCAGCCCAGATGAACATCAACACATGACTTTGAAAATTCCCTTTGGTGAAGTGAAATGAACATGCAAACCATAAAAGAAAATAATTAAAAACAACTAAAAAATAACAATACTATAAACTGTCAAATCGTTTCTGAACCTGAATGAACGGTAAATTTTCAGGATTTCCCTCATCTTCCTTTGGAAATAAAAATTTATATTTTCTCTATGGTATTTAATGTGTTTAGAACGAAATTAAATTACCAATAATTCCTAAGCTAACCTAACCAACATGATCTATCTTAACCTAGCCAATCATAACCTAACTTAAAATGAGCAATTTACAACGATTCTGAAGGGAAGATAGAAAAAAACTTACAAGATCGTGGCCTATTTCAACATAAAATTGTCGGGGATGAGACGGGTGTAAAAGTGAAAAAATACCACATGAACTATGTAACCTGAAATTATATATTTCACGGGATTTTTCTTTTAACTGGGGGTGTGAAAGTAAGCATATACCATTGTTTGTGATGTAATGCAGATGTATTTTACTTATTCATTTATTATGGTAATTATTTTAACAAATTTTGGGTAGTTTACAGTTTAGCGGGCCATCCCTCCACTCAGGTAAGTCGTTCGACTAAAGGTTAGGTAAGTATTTTTAGTTAGGATAGTAAGATGGGGGGTCCCAGGGGGGTGAAGCCCCCTGACTAAGAGGTTAGGTAAGTATTTTTAGTTAGAATAGTAAAAAATTGTTTCGTATGCCTATTTTTCACCATTTTTGTTGTGTGTTCATCCGCCAGTTCACTAGTCTGAGCCTATCGCCATCAATTGGTAGGTTTTGAACGTTGGTATGGCCCGCTAAACTGTAGGTTCCCAAATTTTACGTTTTCTAATCGATTTCCATGAATGGTGTATTGATGACGGTTCAGATTCGCTTTATGCACCCCTTCCATAACCTACCCGAAAAATCAGGGTTACCACCACTTCCTGAATTGTTCTATAAACACCCAAATTCACCCTCTTAAGGTATGTAAACTTTCAAATTTGATAGATTAGGTTAGTTGGGATAGGTTAGGTTAAGTTTAGTTAATTACCCACTGACCCCTGCCAATGTAAGCCCTACCACAAAAAATAGTAATCTCATTAAATATGCTGGTCAATATTCACTTCTTCAGCCTGTCTGTGTCCACCCCCATTCGAATGGGGATGAACAGTGACACAATATGTACCTATCCAATAAATAATTAACTGGCACAACAAACCTACCTCAAACAAGACCTTTCCCCAATTTACAAGAAAGAAAACTTTTTTACTTACATATATACGGTTAAGCTATTTACAAACAACCTGCAATCACAAATACGCTGAAATTACATTGTGGGCGTATGCATACAAATATTCAGCATAATCGAGCTCACAGCAATTGCGTATGTCCACATTAGAGTCAGCAAAATACAAGATCATCCGATCGCTTATGAACAAATACTAATACCGCATCACGTCTTTGCAGTATTGCCAGAATAGATGAATAAGAAAAATTATAAATATAAAAAATAAACATGTAAGCTGGTAAGTTATTTCAAGTATAAAGATGAAGTACATTTTTTATTCAAATTACAGTATGTACTACCATCTTGTAATTAATATATATCTTAAAATGTACCATACATTTGAAAAATAAAAATATCCGCTTTATTTGGCAACTTTGCGTCTGTGAATCTTCATAGATATGAATATTATTAGAAATACTGTTTAAGTAATTTTTTTTCTTTTTTTACGTTTTACGTGTCACAATGAGTCCCCATTTGGAGGTAGACACGGAAGGATTAATGCCAGGGAATTAAGGTTGGATGCCCTTCCTAACGCCCCACCGAGGGCTTGAACATGGGTCTGTCTCTTCCCGAAATAGAACACTCTACCACTTCGGCAGTCCCCTTATGTGCCAAAAGCATCAGACGTTCTCCGATGGTCACCCATCCAAGTACTGACCAGACTCAAAAAGGCTTAATATTGCTGATCGAGCCAAAACCGGCGTATGCACCATGGTGTGACGGTTGGCACCTAATTGTAAGTTAATAATAATAATAATAATAATAATAATAATAATAATGATAATAATAATAATAATAATAATAATAAAAATAATAATAATAATATTAATAATAATAATAATAATAATAATAATAATAATAATAATAATAATGATAATAATAAAAATAATAATAATAATAGCAACAACAAAAGTTAATATTCATACTATAAAATTATTGTTAGACTACACATATAGGTGGAGTTTTAACTATTCAATATATTAATTTTCTTGCACGAAATTGATAAAGTAATTATTCGTTGTTAAACGAAGACCGAAATAATTCCTAAATAAAAGAAGAAGAAGAAGAAACGTGAAATTTATTCGTTACGTCTTCGAGTTTCGTGTTTTGGTGTAGTAGGAGGTGTTATTAAGGAGTGTGGAGGTTGAATTTATCGCGTTTTATCCCCCTAAAAGAGATTGATCATGCTGAAACCAAGAACTCTCACGCAGATTCTGAGCCAGGCTAACACCGGAGGAGTTCAGAGTGCCTTGTAAGTTTTCACAGCAGGCTTAAAAATGCAGTTGTAAGTTATTGTTTTACTAACCCTAACCTTGCCTGGCTGAACAGTCACGAGTGTGTGAGTAAAGCTGTAGCTAATCCTGAGATTTTTCTGTAGAGCTCTAAGGGAGCGTTTATACCTTATTGTGCTTACGGGAAAGAGCCTTATGCTTGTAATGCCCCGTCTCCAGGTCGATTTACTTTTGACTCATAAGGGGTTCTCATATCCTTAAAACTATGGATGTATTTGGTAATTACTGTCTCCTCTCTTAGTGAATTCCAATTATAAGCTAATCTTACTCGCACAAAAAGTACTTCCTTACGTTGCAAATAAGATTTTTTTTTGAAACTTCAAATTATGACCTCTAATTCTAGAGTCTCCCATGTCAAAATATCGCCCCCCTATCAGCTCTGTCTAAATTATGAATTTAAGCGGTTTCCTTATCTCCCCTCCTCTTCTAGCATCAATACTAAGTATAGGGAACTTCTGTAAGAATTATGCTTCACCTTATTTTGCATTACTCAGGTATATAGATGGTTCTGGAGTAAAATGATGAAGGACTATGTACAGCATTTATGTGTTCCTTAATTTAGGCCCAGCACCAACCACTTACTGTTCACCCCCATTTCAGTGGGAATAATGGTGACTTTTAAAGCAATAAACAATAGCAACATTCATTGTATAAGATTAGTGGTATGGTATTTTTCTCAGTGCTTATTCCCAGTTTGAGTATCATATAGATATTTTGAATCTTGTGAAGCAGAATATCCCCAGGGCACTCTAGGGTTCTTCACATTTACAAGGCAAGTCACCTAATCTAACCTAACCTAATTTAGCATTTGACGAAGTTATTATATACTCATCACAGATTGCTAAACATGGAGGGAGCTTTACTAGCATTTACTGGTTATGGAGACCGAGATGCAAGAGTTACTGCTGCTATTGCAAGCAACATTTGGTCCGTTTATGACAAGAATGGACGCAATGCCTTTTCGGAAGATAGGCTCAACATGGTACTTATGGAATGTGAAGTAAGTGTAGTAATATGCTTTTCTTTTCTTGCTGATTAAAGGAGAATACAATTCTTTATGCAGTACGTACAAGATTCTTGATATATTATTTGCATACAATAGTCTTTTTTGTGCGGGGGCTATTCTGTGTGTCAGTTTGATACTTATTCACATGGGGACACAGACAGACTTGACTTGGTGAATTAAGGTTGGATGATCATTCTTATACCACACAGTGGGTTTAAACGCAGGCTTGTCACTTACCAAGTCGAGTGTTCTAACCACAGAGCTACCGCAGTCATAGTTTGCTTATAATCCTATTCTCTTCATATTTTCAAATTACACTAATCTATGATTTATATTTCTCAAACTCCATTGTATTAATTTTAATATACAATGATTAATATGTACAGTATATACAGGCACATAGTAGCTCCTGTGGTAGAATTCTCAAGTTGGAAAGTGACTACCAAGGGTATAATCCCACTATGGGGCTTTAGGAAAGGCATCCAGCCTTCATTCCCAAGCTCTAACCAGTCTGTTTCCACCTCGAATCAAATTGATATCAAGAGTGACTACTAAAATTTTACCTACAGTATGTATATATATGCTTAATGATAGTTTTTACTTTAATTGCAATTGTTCCTTTATGATTATTTTACAGGATGGGAAGGTTTGCGTGACTCAGGTTGCAAACCTCTTGCTCTGTATTTATGCCAAGGAAAATGTTGGATTTGGTTTATTGAAAGCGAAAACTCAAGCATTGGCCAAGTATCTGGACGGACCTTTACGACAAGTTGCAGCCGCATAAAATCACATGTTACAGTATGTGATGCACAGTACATTTTAGTCTATTAATTAAAACAGCGTGCCACGCCAAAACTAGTTTTCTTAAAAAGAGTAATATTATATTGTGCTGCGTTAAAACTAGTTTTGTTAAAATCAGTACAGTAATTATAGTAATGTGCCCCTCCAAAACTAGTTTAAAATAGTAAATACAGTAACGTGCGACACCAAAGCTAGTTTTTCTAAAATTAGTGCAGTAATAATAATAACATGCCACTCGAAAATAGGTTTTTCTAAAAGTATAGTCTTTAATTGATGGTAAATAGTAGTTTTATGGTAACTGAAGATGTTAAAAGTTTAGGAATTATATCCAGAGAATAGAGTACCATTGGAGGTTGTGCAACAGCATCTATATATTGTCGATGTGAAGCATAATAAAAGGGGATCTGTTGTACAGTAATCTATTAAACATGATACACACTAATGTTATTTACTTTGGGAGACAAAGTAAGTAACCACATAGTCTCGATGTTAAGTGTAAAAATACTTAAAATCCTGAAGCTACTCTATACAATTTGTTAATCTATAACATATTTAGGAATAATACATGATTTTGTATAATAATTTTCCATTAAATTAAGGTTTATATAAGATTTAAAGACTTTAGTAATATTTTTTGTATTCTTTGAGGCTTTACACCAAAGATAAATGAGGTCGAAATATGACTTGCATCTTGTTTTACCAATAGCCTTGTATATCTTATGATTTTCTCGTAATTAGCAGTTTATACCCCTTATGATATGCAGTGTCTTATGATCAAATGAGTGTTTTATTTGTTATCAATATTTATGATTTATGATATGCAGATCATATGGAAGTAAATTTATACGTAATTCTGGAAATAAAGTGATAGATAATTTACAGCTCGCTTCAGAAGTTTTTAATGCACCTCTTTATGTCGTCACAGTAGTCCCACTTGAATAGAAATGGACACAGACATTTCGGAGCCTGGGAATCAAGGCTGGATACCCTTCCTAAAGCACCACAGTGGGCTCGAATGTGCGTCAGTCACTTCACAACTCTTGCACTCTGCCATTGAACTACTATGGCCTCCTCAGGAGCTTTTAATACTCACTTGAAAAACTGGTGATGCTGCCTCTTTTATTGCCTCTCATATATAGTATGTAATAGTACTGTTGTTAAAAAAAATAAATAAATATGAAAATATGGAATAAGAAAAGAATTCAAAGTGACAAGGTATCTGTGATCATACTGTTGAGAGAATTTTCGTTACAGGTAGACATATTATATGAGGCAGTTTATACGTGTGTCTGGAGTACGTTTTAGAGTCTAATAGTGGGATCAAAGAGATAGGTATCATACCTGTCATTCCTGGAAACTAACTTTTGTGTTTTTGTAAGGATATGATGACATGTTTGTATTAGCTACAGTTTGTTTTATTTGGGGGTTGACACAGACAGGTTTAAACTGGGAGATTAAGTCTCAATGCTTTTTCTAACATCCCCCAATAGGCTCAAAACTGTATTGGTCATTTCCAGACTAGCTTGCTACCAATAAGCTGTTGCCGCCGACTGCAAAGTGTTTTGTGTGTGTGTGACACCGGGACAGGCAGAAACTGCCCTCATCAATAAAGGCCCGGGCACGAGAAAATACCAAGACGAAGGAAAAGAAAAAGGTTAAGGACAAGGCAGAGATGAGGCAATGTCACACAAAGGAAAACGATAGACAAAAAACAATCAGAGTACACGAGGACCCAGAGATATGGAGGACTAGGCTCTGAGATGACGATAAATCTGCTTTTTGAAGGACAAAAGGTCATAAGAATTAGGAAAGACAGAAGGAGGAAGAGAGTTCCAGAGTCTGGAGGTAAATGGGATGAAGCAGTCGCTGCACCGACCAATCCGCGAGCTACAAATCTCCACACAGTACCTGTGAGATGAGGCTGCTTGGCGAGTGTTACGCGGCCTCGGCAGTGGGGGAGGGATGCAACTTGCCAACTTAGCAGAGCAGCGATGGAAGTAGTAGCAATAGAAAAGCGAAAGAAAAGATATCTTTTGGCGAAGAGAGAGAGAATCCAGGTTAGAAGTAAGAGAAGGATCATTAATGAGTCTGACTGCCTTAGATATGATAATACTGCCTAATAGGTGTTATGAGGTCATGACATAGACAGTGGGATACTTACACTATTCAGAAATATATTGATCAAAGCAATAATATATGATGATAATTAGAAAATAAGGAAACTCTGACTTCACTGTGAAAGAGTCAAGGTCATACGTTGCAGCTGTAAATTTAGTTTGTCTCATTGGCTTATCCAGTCTAGCAAACAGCCAAGAAAATAAACACTGTAACGTCTTCTTTGCATAACCCAATATTGGAACACCGTAGAGTAAAAATTAAAAGATACGACATAAAATATATAATTTTTTTATCAGGTAAAAGGTTATTGAAGCTCTGCATTTCTTCATTTGTCATTGCTTAATTTGTCTTTGTCATACAATTTAGGGAATTATCGTTACTTGAACTGCCATAGATTCCAAAGCTACCTCGTCAGTACCACGCCTTATTCTGAAGTAACCGCTCTCTCCCCAGTTTGCGCCCCAAGAATTCTTTACAATCCAGAACTTCTCTCCTGTTGATTCCTCAACGCCATAGCCAACGACCAGCACAACGTGATTTGTTATCTGAAATAAGAAAATAACAGATATGAGCTCACACTACATTATACCTGTTGGAGATATATTCGTAGCTAATTTCTTTTAGGTTATTAGACAATGTATTTTCAGGATGGAGAAAAAATTAATTACTTTACCAATAGTTACTAAGATAAATGCTGAAAAAAGTCAAATATATTATCTGTACCATAGAGTGTTTACTTCTTAACAAGGTTATATGTAATTACTTCAAATGGATTGAAGTCATTCTTGTAGCCTGTGTGATGATATATTCCTCCATTGTAGTTGTGGAAATCATCATAAACCATAAAGGAAACGGAAATTGGTCCAGTAGTAATGAGTGCCTCCAGCATCGATTCTTCATTGCACGCACCGTAATAACCTCCAACATGTGCGTATTTGCTTACGTACGTTCTTGGGCAGGTCATATTTGTCACGCACGTGTTGTCCTGAAAAGTACATGGTACATTAATGCCAGATATGCAGATAAATAACTTGGTTAACTTTTATATATACATACACATACAATTGCTGCAATCCTTCTCATAAGGAAATTGGCCGAGTCAAAGCACACTCATTCATCAGAAGCCAAATATGCCTCGAAAAAACCTCAGCTCCTTGGGGCTAAAGGTTTGCCACAATCCCACCCACTGCCCTACTTGGGTCACCTACAGGGTAAGTGGGCAAGGATCATAAGCTATCTTATGACTACCCATGCTTTGCCTCAGTGTTCATACTTCTATTACATTAACCTCTCTCTCTCTTTTTTCTTTTTACGACTTTGAATGGATTTTGTATAGATACGTAACCCCCAAAACCCCATGTAAAGTTAAATAACCCTGTTAATTGTTAGATTACGTCAGGATAGGATGCTTTGGTCAGATTAGGTTATATTACTTTTATGTAATCATGAAATACCCTAGATCACCCTTTGGTTACTCTTCTTTACAAGATCCCTTTGCATTAAAGACTGAAGACTGAACTTACGGTGGCAGTATACGTATTACACTCCTCTGATACGACACCCTGCTCCATTGCGTATCGTCCTGCTATAAGGAAGTCAAAGCCCCCCATGCATCCTTGTGCGAGATAAGAGCAAGATACAGGGTCCTGTAGGAGTAAGATAATGAGAGCAAAATATTGAAATTTGTACGAGGAAAGATATTAATAAGATCAAGATACAGGATCCTGTAAAAGTAAGGATATTAATAAGAGCAAGATACAGGATCCTGTAGGAACAAGGATTTTAATAGGAGCAAGATACTGAATCCTGTAGGAGTTAGGATATTAATAAGAGCAAGATATGGGGTGGTTTAGGTGTAAGGATATTAGTAAGAGTAATATACAGTATCCTGTAGGTGTATGGATATTAATGAGAACATGATACGAGATCCTGTAGGAGTAAGGATATTAATAAGAACAAGATTTGGGATCCTGTTGTAGTAGTAATATTAATAAGAACAAGATACAGGATCCTGAAGGAGTAAGGATATTATTAACTTTGCAATAACTTGGTAAATGTTAGGAATTAGTGTGTGGAAAGTTAAGCTGCTTGACTTCATAGAATTATTTTAATTCATAGAATATGAAAGCACATATAAAAGTGCGGATTTAACATAAGACAATTTTTCTTTGACTCAAGCTCTGTTATCTAAAGATAGTTTGTAGATTGGAAAGACATGATGACTTTCCTCAAATTTGAATATTGAAATTTTATCTTACTTATTGTTTTTAGTGTCATATGAAACACTATACACGTATTTTTAACTGATATATATTACTACATCAATATATGCAAGTTCTGGGGACTTCCATAGAGTAGTGGTAGAATGCTCGCGCTGTAGGTGACAGACCAGCGTTTGAGCCCATGAGCCAATAGAAAGGGAATCCAACCTAAATTCCCCAGCATCAAACCATCTATGTCCACCCCACAAATGGAGACTAAATGTAACACATAATAAAATGTATGTAAAGTACAATACAGTATACAAGCCCACCTGTGGTGAAAACACATCTTGGCGTTGGTTATGGGTAGCAATCCTTATTTGCGATTCTAAATTAGCCATGGAAGCAAACGCATAACACGATCCACAACTTCCTTGATCTCTGACCGGAGAAACGTAACTGATGCCACTGACGTTACGCCAATCAAAATTCTCGGGCAGGTAGGAAATTCTTGTTTTCAGCTCAGGCGATACAGGTCCAGGTGACGGAGGTTGGACAAGTGTTGCCACACCTCCTGCTCTCATGTGCATTTCCTTCATAGTGTACCTTTCGGCAGTATTAATTTATTTTGAGAGTAAACTTTGATAAGTGCTGTTAGTTCTCATATAAATATACATTCATTTCCAGTGGCTGTAATACCCCTTTAAGGGGGTGGCTTAGTGAATGCATAAACATTCACCAGAAGCCAAACATATCTCTAGCATTCCTTTAGGGCCTTGGGATAAAGGATTGCCACAATTCACCCCTCTCACCCCGATTGGGTCGTCAACAGGGCAAGTAGTGAAGATCTTATGTTTAGGGTAATAATGGTGACAAACTTAATATCCCAGCTTATTGCTATTTGGCTTAATGAGTTAATCATTAAATGAAATACCTCCTCTGAGTTACCCCGTGTTGTAAAAATCAACTAATTGGGGCAGAGCTAGGGGACTTGGAATCCTCACCTTGGTATTTTCTTCCCACAAAGATTCAAAGAGGATACCTCCTCTGTGTCCCCATACATGTTGTAAAAGTCAACAAAATGAGGCAGAGCAAAAGGTCTGGATATCCTCTCCTTTGTATTTCCCTCCCACAAATAGTAAAATTTTCTGCTGTGACTTAGCCATCCCCCTAATAAGGGGGATTATGGTTTTTGTATATAAAGATAAATATGTTTTACTAACTTCTCAAAATCAGGATAAGCCTTTGCAGTCCACGAGGTTTGAGCCGAATTTATTTTATTGATGAGATTTTCGTCATTTTTGAAGAACTTTTCTTCGTTCTTGACTGATGGTCTATGAGTCACTCGAGCCGCAACCTTTGAAATTAGGATATATATTGGTGAATTTAGTCATGATAATCTTTTATTATTGTGGTAGAATATAGTTGAAGTGATATATAAGTTAGTGGCATTCATTTACAGAAGCTCCCCTACTTACGAACAACTGAGTTACGAACATTCACAGATACAGTACCAACAAATACCTACCCATCATCTACTCAGGTATTAATGTGTGTATTACTGTACTGTATTGTGTTATTACATTATTATTACTCTATTATAATTCATTAATACTGTATACTCTATGTTGTATGTAGTAGTTAAGTGTCTTTAGCCTAAGTACTATACAGTACTGTAGAGTGCATTTTTTTAACTTTAATACAACTTACGAACGGACTTCTGGAACCTGACTCATTTGTAAGTTGGGGAGTGTCTGTATAGCATTTTAGTTTTTGTGGTTGATAACAGTAAAAATAATGTATATGGTTGTTAGCGCCATTCATAGAAAACAGTTAATAATATATGGTTCTGTTATCCTATACTTATTTTGTGTTAGCTCTCATTCCATATACACATGCATTTATATCTTAAGCATAACAAAGTTGTATTCTACCAGTGCCATAATTGCAACTGGCTGCTAGTGCCGTATTCACAATTGGCTGGTAGTGTCATATTTACATTTAGGTGCTAGTGCCATATTCAAGATTGGCTGCTAGTGCCATATTCATAATTGGTTGTAAGTGCCATATTCACGATTGGCTGCAATTACCATATTCACATTTGGTTGCCAGTGCTGTATTTACAATTGCCTTCTAGTGCCATATTCATGATTGGCTACTAAGGCCATATTCACAATAGGCTGTTAGTACCATAGTCATGATTGGCTGCCAGTGCCATGCCCACAATAGGATGCTATTGCCATAGTTATGATTGGCTACTAGTGCCATATTCATGGTTAACTGCTAGTGCCATATCCACATATGATATCTTTGTTTAATATTGTGTATTTTTTGTGAATCCTTTACTAATTAAAAATTTCTTCATAATACCAATCAAAACTTCAGTTGAAATTACTTTCGTTGCCTTAGCTGTAGTGAAACATGACCAGTTCCTGATAGTTTCGTCCCGAGACCAACCGGTGAATGTTTGGTCACAGTATGACGTTGACTGAATCCAATTGCCCTCGTAGTACGAAAAAGCAAAGTAGCTTCGTTCATTGATGTTGATCTGGAAAAAAAGGTATTGATCTGTGTATTGCGGTTGTAGATTGTCTGTCATAGTTAATCATCTTCAGGGTGTAGCCTCAGAGGATTTAGTACATTTCAGCGCAGCCCTTTTGATGCTGCCATCTAGTTTTCAGTATGTGTGGGTTATAATCTACTTTCTGGTGCTACTATATATATATTTTGAAAACCTACTCTAACCCAACCCAACCTAACTATCTTTACAAACAGGATAGTGCCAAGCCGGTCATGCAGAAATGTTAACGCCCAAACGATCTGCCAATTGTCCCATTGCAGCCTCAGTGAAGCCCTTGTAGCCATGCTTGAAACAAATTCTGAGATGGATTAAAAAATGCAGTGAGGGGTAACTTATATTTGATGCAAAAAACATTTAATTCAAAAGTTATAGAGATATTAGTGGATAATTAACGTCTTGAGTAGTTTGGAACTTAGAAGCAATTATTGAAATTGCTAAGCAGAATAAGTGACAGGGTGGAAGTGTTGTGTTTTGGGCTTTATTCCTTCATTTATCAATCTATCTGTCTGTTTATTCATTTATCAAGTAAGCTGTCCAATTATCAAGCAAATTATAGCTTGATATCTATTAACTTGTGTATTTAGGATATTTCATCTAACTACAGAGCTGTGTTGCTTAAGCAATCTATTTATTTATAAATAGTATCTTTTCAATGTTAGTGATAAGTATATTTATTATTACAAAATGCCCTCTTGATTTTAGGCAAATTGCTAATCTTGCCCTTATCAGGTTTTCATGGGTATGTTATATAAAAGATAAGAAATAACGAATTAATAAATACATAATAACATAGTGTTACAAACTTTACTAGTAAGACAGTGCACATGTGTAAAATATATAGGATGATATAAAGAAACTTTGAGGACTGCGGTAGCCAAGTGGTTAAAATGCTCAATTGAGGAGGTGATAAACCTGCAATTGAGCACTGTGGGATATTAGGAAAGGCATCTAGTCTTAATACCCCAGCTCCAATCTGTCTTTGTCTACCCCCATATTGGGGATTAATAGTTATACATAAAACTGTGTACATACAGAGAATTCTGGAGGAGAAGATTTATTGTAGTTGTAAAACTAAGGTCGTTGAGTTATGTGGAAAGAATGTAATGTAAAAAGAATTACAGTATTATTATAACACTAATAGAAGAGCAAGAAGTTGAAATTTACTTTTAGGATGCAGGAATATGTAAGAAAGAGACAGTAAAATAGAATGCAAGGAATAGAGTTTGCAAGTGGAACATTTTTGTATAGGGAGACACTTCGTGATTCTACCACATCCATATTCTAATGTGAAGTTTTCCTTTAGAATTGGATTATTTAAGCTATTGCAATTTGTATCTGCAATGTAATGTGGTTGTTGTTCCCTAAGGAAAGCCGCTGCTTATCCTATGCCTTCCCAAAGAGCTCTCAGGAAGTATATGTTGCGTTGTTGGCATATGTGATTGTAAACAATGCAATTGTCTAACTCTAGTTGGTTTGGTTGTTGAAACATATATAGTGAATTTTCTTAGGCACTGTTTTGGAGACTGTAACTTGTTGTTATTGTAGATGCACGATGTATTCGTGAGAGTAATTTTTACCCATAAACCAAACGAGTTTTTGGGGACTGCCATAGGGTAGTTGAGAACACTAAACTTGTGGGGTGACAGACCTGCAATCGAACCACCGAAGGGGTGCTAGGAAGGTCATCCAGTCTTATTTCCCCACCTCCAGTCTGTAATATTTTCATCCCCATAATGGGAAATAATTGTGACACATAAAACTAAATCTTACTTCAAATCCTTGATTGTATATCATGGTCCACGTTCCTGTGTTTCCAAGCTCATCCGTAGCAGTGTCTGGAAAGTCTAACGTGAAGTTCTTTGTGTAAACAGTTGCTCCCAAGTTGTCACAATCTATGGTGTTATCTCCATTTCGCTCAGTCTCATAAAATGTCCAAGTGCCGCGAATATCTTCATACAAGCAGTGGGCTGGTGTGTCTGCCCAACTCAGGGCCACACAAACGAGGAGAACGACAATTTCCAGTTTCTGTAGGTTTTTAAAAAGGAGAAATCATGTAGATGTACCTATATTTCATCGTAAAATATTTTTAATGAACCCTTACAACCGATAGTACGTTATCCCATGGCAGCAGCTACCCGTTGCAATACTACAACTGAAAGCTTTGGACTTGAATAGGACTGGCCAGGACTGCTTGATATAGCCTTCTTTCAGTTATGGTTCTTTTTCTATGTCTACATCTAGACTGAATTATTTAGCGTATATGTTTCACACCTCATACTATCCCTTTGCATTGGACAAGTTGCAGCACCCCCCATCTGTTTCTCTTTTCTTGTATTTTTGTTATCCTGGTGCCTAGGCCCAATGAGGGTGATTAATAATTCTAATATTTCCAGAATTTGCACATCCAATCAGTTTTAGAAGCAGTGTGTAAACAACACTTTAAAAAATAAAACGAAACCAAAATATGTAGTATTAGTTCTGCATTAAGTATTCTCATTTAGAAACAAATTCATTGCTTTTGCTTATACCAATAATCATATCTCATTTTATTTCTTTAATATCATTCAACTAACCAGAACTCTTCTTTATAAAAAAAACATGGTGATGGTAAGGGAGATGGCTCCATTATATTTTTCTTTTTTCAGGTGTGAAAAACAAACAGGTTATTCTGAATATGGACTCCCCATTTTCCTCCTATAAATTATTTTTTTTCATTTCTGAGAAACAAGGTTATTCTGAATATGAACTCATTTTCCTCCTCTATTGCCGGAGATAACATGTATGTACATATGAGAAAATTTATACAATTACACTTGCAAACCGTTGATGATAACTGAATATACAGTAGCTTGTACATATATGTACATTCCTTCTGAGTTAGGGGGCTAGAATACTTCCTGCATGTATCCTGCGTGTCGTCTAAATGGGCGGAGCGAGGGGACTGGGAATCCCCTTCTCTGTATTTTTTTTTCCCAATGAGTCAGGATATTTTGCCTTGACTCAGCCACTCTCCTTATTAGGGGAATATGGATGGACATATATCTACATATACAATGACCGAAATCTCCCTTGCAAGGGAGTGGCCTAGTTAAAGCACACATTCACTAGAAGCTATTACATCTCAATTATTCCTCTTTAACTCCTTTGCGATAAAGGGCTGCCACATTTCCCTCACCATCACCGTGTTTGGGTCATATACAGGGTAAGTTGGCAGGATCTTCTAATTCATCACCTGTTTTACATTCCTCTTCATTTCTTAAATTTTTTTTTTTTTTCTCCGCGCAACACCAGGATGGGCAAAGAACAATTCCATCAGCGGGTTCAGGCACCAGAAAACATTTAAGAATAAGAAAGAGAAACAGAGATGGGGAGTGTTGTATCTTTTCAGATGTAAAGGGATAAAAAGCTGATTGATAATACAATACTATCTTCCTCACCATCTATGGTTATATTCTTATAAAAAATCATAAACATTACTCACTCCAAATTTAGCTGGTCTCATTACTATACCAAAGTTTACCTCTGCTAATTAAAATGGAAAAATATAAATATGGAAGAGCAAATATTGTATATAACTTCATATGTTAGTCATTGATGTACTTACCATGGTAGTTGTGTTCTAACTAAAAAGTTATGTGGTAGCTTTCCCAGAGATAAGAGTGACACACTGTCTTTCACAAGTTGAGCTCTTTAATTTTCCCAGGGTGATAAGCATCTCTTTGCCAAGTGTACCAGATACCTTGAATTTTTTGGGGGAGGGAAATTCATATTATGGTGCACTTTGCATTACAGTATTTGATATACACTTAGCATTACTTTTTAAAACTTAGTAACATTTATTTTTTTATAAACTTGGCAAAGTAGGCATCAGTTATTCTTATGATCATGTTTTATATATTGGCTCAGTGTGAATGCTGTATTTTATTTTATTTCAGTTATGGTCACCTAGTGTCTTCTAGATATAATGTTATGTTTAGTTGTTTGTCATAAAAACTTGTGCAGATAACGACTTTTCAACTCTACTACCAACCTTTACAGGTTAATTACCTGAATGTCTGGTCACATTCTGTGCAAGGCAAAAATGTGAAGGAACAGTCATAAAAAGTAATTACAAGCTTTTAAAATTCTCAAAATCTCACCATTAAAGCTTCATAAGAGGCAGCTGTACCTCTCCCTTTCCTTCTCTCTCTCTGCTTGGGGAAGCCAGAGAATTGACGTCGGCTGAAATGGAGGCAGCCAAGATGGTTGTTGAATACCTCAAAAACACAATTGAGAATAGAGGTTAATTTCTATAGCAAATCTTCAGCTGTGATGAAACATACTATTTCTGGAAGAAAATGCTGAACAGCATGCATTTCCTCAAGGATGTCAAGCAGGCTGTTAGGTATAAGGCTTATAAGGATTGTCTGACTCAAGTGCAGTGTTGCAATTCCACAGGCCACATGATTGAGCTTGACCTCGTGTACAAGGTGCATAATGCACGTCTACTTAAAAGTAAGCATCTCCTATGTTCTGTTAATATGAGAGATTGGGTGACAAGTTATCCTTTTTTTTGATAGGTCCCATCAGTTTTATGCCCTAAGTCAAGAAATACCTCAAGAAGAAGGGAGTGCCATGCAAGGACCTTCTTACTGTAGACATCACTTCTGTCCATGCCGAGCCAGTTGTGTATGAGGATGAACACGTAGTTTTGTTCCTGGATCTGAATGACATCAATGCTGCATCCACTTGATCAAGGCATCATAGTGTGTGTGAAGGATATGTACACCTTCCTTACTTTAATAGGATTTGTGCTGCACTTCATGCTCACACCGAGAGTAGCATAACAATATTTGGAGGAACACAAATACTTTCATCCACAAAGAGTTTTTGAACTTCAGGGGACTCGAAGTCGCATCGCAAGCTACAAACTTATGCTGCCTTAACCAACCAAGCTACTACAGCATATAAAACTTTGCCTATCATAGTACAGCCAATACATGCAAGCATTACTCCCATCATTCATTTATTTCAACTTGTTGCAGTTTTACGTAGAGTTTAAGTACATATATTCAAATTTAAATCGTGATACTAACAATAAATATCCAAGAAAATTTGTTTGAACATCAGGGGACTCAAGCTCACGTTGCAAGCTGCAAAGTCATGCTGCCTTACAGCAGATAAATACCTACTTGTCATACCACAGCCAATACATGCAAGCATTTCTCCAATTTCTCTCATGACAACTTGTCTATTTGTACATGGAGTTCGAGTACTGTATATACTGTACATTCACAATAAAACCATAATATATACTTGAACTCAATGGACAGCTGTAGCAAATTAATATAAAAGACTGACAGGAGAAATCCTTGCCTGTGCTGGCTGTGCTATGACGAAGATTTTTGTTTACTGCAGTAGCTCAGTTGGTTAAATCTGCATCATTTTGTAGCTTGTGACAAAAGTTGGAGTCCCATAATCATATTTTTTTGGTTAATAGTATTGTTAATATCACGGTTTCTTTGTGAATATGTATTCACGTGTACACATACATACTCAAGAATACACACCTATGCACATACACACAAATACTTATACATGTATACACAAATACACTTATATACTCTTGCAAAGTGTACCAGACAATTTATATATATATATATATATATATATATGTATGAACAAAAGGAATTAAATTAAACAACCTCGGCATATTTATAGCAGTATTATTGAGACATCATCCATTATTAACATAAAAGCAGATGCAGTGGAATGATTACAGTGAGCGATTAACTGACACTTCACACCGAGTCTCCTAATCACGCTAACTTAAAAACTAAGTTTTTCCCATGTTAGCTTTGCTGTCTTGATAAATAAATAATGACAAACTGTACTAGGAACTAATGCTGGAAAATTTATCCACTGATCTTTTATAAATCGATGAGAAGGTCTCAGAAGCTCTGATGGTCTACAGAAGTCAAAAAATAAAATTAAAAAAAGCAAGATGAGGACAAATGGATTAGAAAACTCAAAACTTCAATATGAAGTTGAGATTATATTACTGTAATAATAATATTTACATAAACAATGCTTTTTTATTACGAGGCAGTAAATTTTATATGATATTAATAATACAGTACGTTTAATATGCTAAATCTAGATTGGAAAAATTAAACTAATAAACTACAAGAAAGGGGGCACATTTTATCACCAAGTTGAAAAGTAGCTAAACAAACTGCTTATATCTTTTGTCCAACAAAAGTAAAAAAAAAATATGTTCAAATATAAAAAAAAATCAAATAATTCCTACTTTAACTTTGGTCAAGAGCCAAATTCCTTAAATTCCAAATGATTCCTACTTGAACCTTGGTTAAGTATTGAAATATCCTTTCAGCTCCTGTAAATAGATATGATGTGCACAAGTGCAAAATAATTTGCTAAAGAAAGCATTATTTTGTTCCTTACCCTAAATTCAGAATAATTATTAAGAATAGATTAACTTTCTCTGAAACTAGTCTACATCCATGGGTTCTGTCGCGTTACCAGTTGACTCCTGTTGAGGCTGCCGCTGTTCTTCGGCCTTGGGACCGTTAGGCTGCTCACCTGCTCCTTTCTCACCTTCCTTCTTATCTGCTGGGGGCTCTTCAACCTGAAACAGATAAACGAGTAAATAATAAAACACATACTACAAGAACAGCAGTAGCGCAACTGTTAGAGAGCTCGACTAGGGAAGTGACAAATCCTTGTTCGAGCCCACAATGGGGTTTTCGGACCAGCTCCTAAGCTGTGTCCACCCCAATTCAAATGGGGATTAACAATGACAAAAAACTTACAATGGGGTTTTAGAAAGTGTTCAGCTTTAAATCTCCAGCTCTTAAAGCTGCATGCATCCACCCCATTCAAATAGGGATTAATGGACACAAAAACTTACAGATTATACTAAAAAATATTTTATCCTTAATATATACTGCATAATCACTAATATGCTGGGAATATAAAAGAAAATTTTTTGCAAGTTTCACATACACAAATTTTAATGTTATCCAATAGTGAGATCCTATCTCTTAGAAACATTTCACAAACAGACATCATAATATGACATTTTACACTTTTTTTTGGCTCAATATGCATTATTTTCAAGATCTGATATATTCACACTAAATGAGGCACACTAACATCTAAATGTCACCTGTATACCTTAAACAGAGTTTACTGTAGTTTTTTATAATGTGTGGCACTGGGATAGGCAAAATAAAATTGCCCTGATCAGGCCAAGGTGCAATGAAAACACTGAGGAGAGAAAGTAGCAGCTTAAGGACAAGGTAGAAATAAGATAAGAATGAAAATGAGAAAAGGCTGAGAGAACAGTTAAAGCAATAAAGACCTTATATGGCAGGATTAGGTACTCTGAAAACTGAAGAAAAAAAAATAGGTGTCCACTCCCAAGGTAGGCTTTTCAGCCTGTCAGTGGAATCAATCCAACAACCGATCCATGAGAAAGTGTGGCTGAGTAATTAGGGTTGGATGCAAAATCTATCAATCCAAGATGGTCTCAATTGCGGGTCTACCAACTCCATAGTCAAGAACACTGACAACTCGGCTATGATACTTTTGTTGCAAATTACCCTGCTGTCATCTCTGAATATAATGTAAGATGTAAGGTCAAGTAATTTATATATACACATACATACATACATATAGCAATGCCCACATTTCCCCCTGTAAGGGGGGGTAGAATCAAAACATTCATCAGAATATAAACATGCCTTGTACACTCCCCAGACCTTCCAGGGAATAAAGGGTTGATATAATTCCCCACCATCACCCTGCTTGGATCATCCATATGGTAAATTGGTCAGGTTCTTCAGCCAAGAGATCCACCAGCCACAGATCTAAGAAATACAAACTTGAACAAAGAGTGCAAACTTACCTTAGGCTTAGGCTTTGGCTTGGTGATGATTGGATTAACTAAAGCATCAAAGGAACTCTTCTCAGACCTAACTTGTGAGGCAGTAATGGGTAAATTCATGTGAAGAGGAGTGGAGGAAATGGCTCCCATATTCTTATCAACCCATTCTTGCTTTTCAAGCACGGATTTTTCAACCTGCAGCATAAAATACTCCATATTAAGACATTACCCATCATACAGGAAATAAGTTACTATTGACATTTCTAATAATGCAATATCTATCATTATATCCCTTCTTTTTCTTTTAGAGTAATAAAAGGCATATAATATCCGGGAATTGAAGGTGATGTAGTCCGAAGAGGAGGATTACTGATGTGGCGAGGTAGGACATGAAGGAGTGTGGTGTGACAGGATTCAGGAGATAGGGCAATATGGAGACAAACTGATCTGCTGTGGCAACATCTGACGGAAAAAGCCGAAAGATTTCACGGTGATTCAGGGAGGGAGAGAGATCAAAGCTATCGGGAGACCAAATAGATTGTGGAGAGAGATGCTAATATATGACTGACTAAGCATTTTTTTTTTTATGAGTGTGACACCAGGACAGGTAAGAAAAACTGTCCTCATCAATAAAGGCCTGGTCACAAAGAAAATATTAGGACAAAGGGAAAGAAAAAGGTCAAGGACAAGCCAGAGACGAGGTAATGATGCACGAAGGAATAGGACAGGCTGAAAGAAGAATAAAAATACTGAGGACCTAGATATTTGGCAGGATTAGGCCCTGAGATGACAAATAGATTGGATTTTTGAAGGAAGAAAGGATATAAGAATTAGGAAAGACAGAAGGAGGAAAAGAGTTCCAGAGTCTGGAGGTTGGTGGGAAGAAGCAGTGGCTGCACCGACCAATCCGTGGGCTAAAAATCTCCAGACAGTACTTGTGAGACCAGGCTGCTTGGCGAGTGTTATGCAGCCTTGGCAGTGGGGGAGGGATGCAACTCACCAACTCATTAGAGCAGCTATTGAAAAGAAAAAGGGATAATACCTTACAGCAAAGAGAAAGAGAATCCATATTAGAAGAGAAGGGTCATTAATGAGTCTGAATGCCGAAAATTCAACCCTATCAAGGAGATAAGTATAAGAAGAAGCACTCTAGATGTGCGAGCAGTATTCTAAGCAGGGACGGATAAGGCATTTACAAACTTTAAGTAACTGTAAAGAGGAAAAGTGATGACGAAAACGAAACAGAACCCCCAATTTTTTGGATGCAGTATTAGAAATTTGGATCATGTGATACCTCCAAGATAAGTTAGAGGTTATCTGAATTCCTAATATATTATTAGGATTAAGAGGGTAAATTCCGTTAGTTTCAATGACAATAGGCCTATCAGGAGGATAGGAAGATAATGAGATAGCCAGAAACTGTGTCTTGGAGATATTATATATAACTAAATTTTGGGTGCCCCACTCAGATACTCTCTGCAAATCAGAGATAAGAGTAGAAGAAAGATTGATACGAGACTGATTACAAGTAGCAGATGAAGGTCAGGAAGAAAAGGCGGAGGCAAAAAATGAAGGGTAGAATCATCGTCAAAGGCGTGAAGAGAGGAAGATGGGGACTGAAGATCGTTGATGAAAAGAAGTAACAGAGTAGGTGAAAGTACAGAGCCCTGTGGAACACCACTGGTAACAGAGAATGGGCTTAATGCTGCACCCTGAACAACCAGATATATAATGGTCAGAGAGAAAACTGGAAATCAGAGAAGAGAGAGAAGGGGTAAAGCTATAGGCAGGGAGTTTGGCCAAAAGAGCCTTGTGCCAGACTCTGTCAAAAGCCTTAGAGATATCAAGGGCAACAACAAAGGATTCCCCATAGTTCTTCAGAGATGATCATACATGAGTTATATAGGACAGGAGGTCACCAGTACATCTTGCCTTGCGGATGATGTACTGGTGATCGAAGATAAGTGAATTAGCTTCAAGACGTGAGCATTGAGCAGTTTCGAAAACTTTAGAGATAGAAGAGGTTAGGGCAATAGGTCAGTACTTTGAAGGAATGGAGTGATCACCCTTCTTAGGAACAGGTTGCACCAGAGCATGCTTTCAAGATGAAGGACAGATACTGGTTGAGAGACCGAGGCAAAAAAGACGTAAAAGCACAGGAGCCAGTTCATCTGCAGACTCCATAAGGAACCTTGCAGGGATACCATCAGGACCAGATGCCTTGTTCATCTTTAGCGAGAATAGAACCTTATGAACTTTGCATGAGAGAAGGATAAGGGAGGGAATAGGGTTAGAGAGGTGTAAAGATTGAGGGACAAGTGCGCTGGGACTGTTTACAGAAGAGTTGGCAGAAAAATGAGAACCAAAGAGTGGCATCGTCAGTGGGAGAGCAAGCTATAGAACCATCCGAACGAATGAGAGGGGAAAAGCATGAGTTACAGAAGTTTTTGGCTAAGGACCAGAAATATTTATCAACGGGACAGGAGTTAAGGTCATCAACTTTCCTTCTTGTAAAGGAAGCTTAAGACCTTCGAATCTGAGCAGTACAGCGATTCCTAGCTACAATAAAAGCTGAGCAAGTTAAATCAGGAGGAGAGGTTTGGTATGACCAGTGTGCCCAATCCCTAACCTGAACACCCAAGGATCAGGGGGAGAGAATGTTTTCAAGGAGGAGGGGATGAACGCACCATTCCCGAGGTTATGATCTCGGCATCTTTTAAGACTACCTGATCAGGGTTGCGGGACCGAAAGCAGTAGTCAGACGAAATAATTGGTATTGTCGTGCCCACAGCGGGGTGTTAGGAAGGGCATCCAGCCTAAATTGCCAAGCTCCTATTCGTCTGAGTCCATACCCATATGGGGACTAATAGTTACACATAAAACGTAGGTATAAATGTAATTGCGTGAAATGGGGACTTATAGCGATACATAAAACATAAGTGTAAATGTATCACATAATAGTGAATGTCAGCCTTTGAATGCAATCTAACTGTATGGAATGGTTGCAATCTCCCTAATGAAGTGCACTGCAATTTCTTTTGTGAAATGCAAGTTCACATGAACAATAAGTCCTGTTAATTATTGATAAAACCAGGTAACTATACAAGTCACATCCACTAATGAAGGCTATACCAAAATGAATTTGGTGTAAAATTTAAAATCGTTACTGTTAATGACATCTCACCTTCTCAATCTGAGCTTCATCGAGATGGTTATATTTCTCGTTGCCCTGCCTAAACTGTTCAGCAACTTTACGAGCAAGCTGAATAGATGTAAGCATTCCTTCAAATGCATTAGGAAGTTCTAACCGATCTCGCCTTCTGTCTTTGATGGGTTCTCCCAATTTCTGGAACAATAATAAAGACCTGGATTACTGACATGTCAATACTGAGTTAATGCTAGAAACTCTTTTAAAACATTAGGGCTTAACCTTCATTGGCACATTTTTTCCAGGCAACTTAGCAATTCCAGAGGAATTAAGCAAGAAAAAAAATCGAGAGAAGTTAGTTTTGATACATCTCACATGTTACTGAGATGCTCTAAGTGGGGTTGGTAGATGTACAATTACTATGAAGATACTCATCTCTGCCTTAGGCAGGCTCTGAGAGAGCCAGAATGGACAAGAATATTTTAGTTTTTGCTAGAAAGTGTCAGATGGAAAATTGCCACACTCTGTTGTTGCCAGGGAAAAGGTTAAATTGCATCACACATTTGCAAACATTACCTTTAGGTCTCCTAGTTTATCAATGTAAATCTGTTTCTGGCAGTCCTCACCATCCTCGTACAACCAAGCCTCAGTATCTTCTAGCAAGAGGCTAAGTTTGCCTCTATCGTCTTCGCTGATGTACTGCTCCAGCTCGTCGTAAATACGGCCACGAATATCGTAGACGTACTCTTCAACGGCATTCTGTTAAATGTACAGTATATGAGGATTATTTCTCTGAAAATATCATCAAACAGTAAGGTAATCATTGCTGGTTTAACAGAATTGTCATCTGAAGACTATCATTACCAATACTTACAAAACTACAATAAGAAGAGTAAATGCAATACAATTAAGCATTTGTACATTTTCAAATATGTTTTATTTCTAAATATTGTACCTCCTACTCTCTGGATACGAACCTAGGGCCCATAGAACACAAGTCCACAATTCAGTGTGATGAGCCACTGAGATCGATGTGGCTTGTCGCACTATGCTGTGGAATCCTATTCTACAGGTCCAAGGTTAAAATCCCGATTGCAGAGGGTAAAATATTTGGGAAAAATACCTGGTTCAAGGTTCAAATCTCAAAAAATCATCGGAAATATTAAATGGAGCGACAATTCCTACCTTAGCATTGATGCGTTCATTTTCCAGCTTATCAGCCTGGACCATCTGAGATTCCCTTTCCGTAATATTGTTCAGTTCGGTCTGAGTGCAGGCTTTCACCACTTCCTCTACTGGGAGTTCCACAGTTTTGATGACTTTCTTGCCCTTCTTCTCGCTCTCAGTCTGCAAATAATCATCTGTTAATTTTGCACAAAATATATCTAATATGACTATATTATAAAATCATATACCAAGTACATAATATTAGATTTTAAAAGCTAAAATGGTATCAAATTGGACAGTTTAACTAGCAAGAAAATATACACAAATAAATATATACAGTAGCTACAATCCCCCTTATAATGGAGTGGCTGAGTCAAAGTGCACACCTACGGCTGGAAACTAAAGTACTGAAAACTAGAATATTATTACCTTGACTGGGGAGGAGGCCTCTTGGGTTTTCTCAGTGTCCATTTTCTAGTAGAGATCAAGCAAGCAATTAGTTACTAAGAGTGCTTGATATAGATTTTACAAATACAGTATGTGCTAAATACAATTAGCTTCATACTTGAAGAAATGCGAAGCAATATTACTACTGGCTAGTGACATGGTCAAGGTATGCCAGCCCCTATTAGCAACATTAATACCAGTACAGACGCTCCCCTATTTACGAATTCGAGTTACGAACATTCGCAGATGGAACAAAAACCTACCCATTATCTATCTGCGTGCATTAATGCAAGTATTACTGTACTGTATTATTACATTATTATTATGCTTGTATTAAAATTCATAAATACTCTTACAGTACTTTGTTTTATGTAGTAGTTAAGGGTCTTTAGCCTTAGTCCAGTATAGTACTGCATATGTATGTACTGTACAGTACTTCTTTTCACCTAAACACACCTTATGAACAATTCTACTAACAACAGACTTTTGGATCTTAACTCGTTGTATGTAGGGGAGTGTTTGTATTACAGTATACACTGAATGTGTCAATTTGTCCCCATGTGTGGGGGTGGACACAGTGTTTAAAGTAATAGGATTATAAGACTATACATTATATTGAAAAATAATGACATTGCAATAGAAGTACACAATACATAACGTGGCGTGTAAAGCAGTTAGCTACAACCACTTGAAAAATGCTATCTGTTACAGTGAGGTATATAAATATATATATATACAGGGTGAGACATTCTGCAAACTAATTCTAGCCACTTTAATACCCAAATAAAGACTTCTGTATCTTGAAGTCTTCAAAGATAGCACAGTACAGCTGAATATTATTTCTGAGCATCTGTACAAATAGTAATTTCTGAGCATCTGTACAAATAACGAACAGATATCGAGCTACCACGTGAGCTTATGTATTTTGGAACCTAACTTTTATAATGCAAGTTGGAAGAGTATAAGTAAAGTAATTCTGCTTCTGTAGTAAACAGATACAAACCTAGCAGGTGAGCTTATGTATTTTGGAAGCTTACATTTATACTGTTAGTTGGTTAAGTATAGGAGGTAATTTAGCTTGTGTGTATAAAGGTAATAAGTGTCAATACTCATTGGATCTTGATTGCCTCCTTCTGGTGACTTGTTCTCTCCTCCTTCCTGATTGTTACTTTCATTCTCACCTCTCTCCTAATAAGAAAGACCTTTAAATAACTGCAAAGGTTATGACTGCATTATGGGAAAACAAGAACTAATATGGACGTATATTCTGGATAAATAGTTCATATGCATGTGTATTCTGGGAAAAATTAAATTTATATACACGTGTATTCTGGAAAAATAGAATTCATATGCACGTGAATTCTGGGAATAACAGAATTCATATGTATGTGTATTCTAGGAAAAATACAATTCATATGCATGTGCATTCTAGGAAAATAGATATCATGTGCATGTGCATTCTAGGAAAAACAGAATTCATATGCCTGTTACAATTCAACTTTTAGCAAGTAAACGTATTGATATGTAAACATAAAAAAAAAGTTTGACAAAAAATACTGACTGCTTTTCTTCCATAAAGTACAGTATATCTAACCCTCGTTGTTAATATGTTCCAAACGACACAACTTAAATTGAAAATACCATTTAAATTCGACCCAGACCCACTATACACCGTACAAGTGACCCAATAAAGTCGCTTACACTACAATTTCGCTTGGTAGTTCAACATATGCTCTCTCTTTTCAAAAGTGACTCAGTATCCTTTAACTGATTCTGTGTTCTTTAACTACTGTATCAAGAAAAATAATTTATGGAAGAGAAAGCACTTCATAAGTAATCTTCCAATCATAGCTTTTGCTTATAAAATGACAAAATACAATTTAAAAAAAAAAAAAATATATATATATATATATATATATATATATATATATATATATATATATATATATATATATATATATAAAATAATATAATATTATATAAACTGCTGCTTAATAGAAAAATAAGGCAGAATTTCCTAAGAAGCAAGCATTCAATGACACACCAATCAACAATGGCTATATGTATTCCCTTTTCTTAACTGTGACCCAAATTACCAAGAAACAAGAAAATTCTTAATACCACATATCAACTGGACACAGTGAGTGTAGCTCTGAGTGACATGAAGTTAAATGTTGAAAATAAAAGAACAGCATATATATATATATATATATATATATATATATATATATATATATATATATATATATATATATATATATATATATATATATATATATATAAACACTATGAGTAATCCCATTTGAGAGGCTGAGCAAAAAGAAAAATGAACTCTTTGTGGCTTGAAAATGCAAAAGACAGTGATATCCAGTCCCTTCGCTCTGCAAAGCTAAATTACTTTGATTCTATGAGAGAGAGAGAGAGAGAGAGAGAGAGAGAGAGAGAGGAGAGAGAGAGGAGAGAGAGAGGAGAGAGAGAGAGAGAGAGAGAGAGAGAGAGAGAGGAGAGAGAGAGAGAGAGAGAGAGAGAGTAATAATAATAATAATAATAATAATAATCCTTTATTCCAATGTACATTGGGTATTTAAATAAGATACATATATATTCCAGATAGACATCTGTGGTGTACGATATAGACATACTAAAACAAACAAATCATAAAGATGAGTGTACCATTAAAATTTACAAGTAAAATCTTCCTTTAAGAGCAACTTCTTAAGATTATATTTAAAAGTATACACTGAACCAGCATTTTTTAGTTCTCTGGGAAGCTGATTATATAAATGAGGTCCACGAATGTTTATATCTCTTGAGCCAATATCAGTTTTAGACCTTCGTACTAATAAATCTTCCCCTTGACGGGTAGTTAACCCGGTAACTGAGCTTACTGTAGAAAAATTATACAAGCAATCAGGAATATTGTTTCTTAGTATATTAAAAACAAAGGTACATATATCAAAAACATATTTATCTCTAATCTTTATCCATTCTAGATCTTTTAAAACAGGAGAGATGTGCTCGTATTTTCTTACATTGCCAACAGCCACTCGTGCTGCAAAGTTTTGTAACTTTTGTATTCTTTGTAATTGAGTCTTATTTGTACATCCCCAAACTTTGAGACAGTAATTAATTAAACTCATAGCTAAGGACTGGACAATTATTATACGAGTTGATGTTTCAAATGAGTCTTTTACCCTATTTAGATATATTAGAGTACCCATTACTTTTTTATAAATTTCATCTATATGCATTTCAAAATTCATGTAACGGTCAAAATAGACACCTAGGTTCTTTACCGAGTTCATTGGCTTAATGATATTACCGTTAAAATTTATATGAAGATTGTCATCAACTTCTGATAATAATTGTCTGGATCCGATAAGAATAGATTGGGTTTTAGTTTCATTAAGTAACAGACCATTTTTTAGAAAGTAACGTTTAGCCATATACAAAATTTCTTCTGCTCTACGAATAATATTTTCTAAATCATTAATTTCTCCTTCAATTAAGATTTGAGTATCGTCAGCATATTGAATGACATAACAGTTAGGTAAATATTTTACTAGATCGTTTACATATATTAGAAAAAGTATAGGTCCTAGGATCGATCCCTGAGGGACCCCAAACAATACCTTCTTGCGACTTGAGACTACATCTTTTATTCTGACTGACTGGTAGCGGTTTTTTAAATAGTTCTCGAACCAGCTTGGGTCAATGTTCATTTTTTTGCATTTTTCTAATAGAGTGGTATGGTGTACACTATCAAAAGCTTTAGAAAGATCGAGTAGTAGTAGCAATGATATTTTCTTATTATCTATATTTTTGTATATTTCATCTGATATTTTCAATAAGGCAGTTTCAGTTGATAATTTTGGCCTGAAACCGTGTTGACTTTTTGCAATAAGTTTATTTTTTTCAAGAAACTCACTTAACTGATTTGCAACAATCTTTTCAAGTATCTTTGATAAAATTGGTAGTAAAGAGATTGGTCTATAGTTAGAGACGTCGTCAGGATTTCCATTTTTAAAACCAGGAATTACATGGGGATTTTTCCATAAATCTGGGTAGATATTGGTAACTATGGAAGTATTGATTATTACCGTCAGATAATAAGCTATTACAAATAATGAATCTCTAATAAAACGAAAACAAATTCCATCTGATCCGTATGCATTAGAGTCTTTCAGATTTTTTATTACTAAGATTACTGTATTACAATCTACTGTAGTAGGGTTAAAGACATCATTACTTCTATTGAATGCACTATGTTCTTGAACATTATTATTATTATTACTACCATCATCACTATTATCATTACCATTACTACCACCATCATTATTATTTACACCATTATCAACATTTCTATTATTATTACTACTACCGTCATCATTATTATTACCACCATTACTATTATTGATTTCATTTATTATTTCTTTTTTTGTTTTTTCAAATGTTTTTTTCCCCACTTCAGCGAAAAAATTATTGAACTCTTCTGCTTTAGCACTTACATCTACCTCATCGGGTATAATTGATATGTTACTACTTTTATTACAGTTATTGGAAAGCATGGTTTTAGCAATTTTCCATGTATCAGAGATATTGCCTTTAGCGTTTTGAAATTCATTTTTGTAATACTGTTTCTTACTGTTACTTAATAATGATTTTACTTGTTTCTTATGCTCTGTAAACTTTTCTCTTAAAGGGATATTATCTCTTTGTAGTTTTACTTCATTTTGCAGTTTGTCTCTTTCTTTCATAATGTTTTTTATGTCATCTGTTATCCAAGGAGCGGGGGGACGAAATATTTCTCTTGTCACGAGTGGTGCACATCGATCTATACATGATGATAAGACACTGGTTAAAATATTTACTTGTGTATTAATATTATCGGTATATAGAATTTCATTTAATTTATGTACTTCATTCATAAGTAAACTACAAAGTAATTCTTGTGAATAATTTCTTAAGCATCTGAATGTTTTAAAGATTGGTTGTCTCTTTGGTTTGCGAATATTTAGGGACGTTACAATTTCCTCGTGGTCTGCTATAGGGCTTGGCATTACGTCACACTTAGTTATCATATGTTTGGAGTTTGTTATTACTAGATCGATTTGGGAAACTGAAGTGGGAGTGATTCTAGTTGGTTTATTTATAATCTGTTCTAGATTTAAATTCTTAATAAGTCTACTCATTTTATTTTCTCTTTTTAGTTGATCATCATTAAAATCGCCATATATAAAAACTGGTTTGTTTTTTAAAATTATCTCCTTAAAAACGTCCAAAATATAGCTAAAAGAGGTTACCGAGGCTTTGGGGTGGCGGTACACGCAGCCTATGATAATAGAAGGAAACTTTTTATGTTGGACAGAGATCCATTTATCTTCCACTCCTTCGTGCTTCACAGTTTCAAGATTTAGTTCAGTGGCCTTCAAATAATTTTTAACATATAAACATACACCTCCACCTCTACCACTGTCATAGCGATAAATATTATATGAAGGAATATTAATAAATGCATTGTTAATTGACGGATACAGCCATGATTCGCTAATGCAAAGAACATCAATATTTTCTTGTACAAGCATATGTTCAATTTCTAGTATATGGGATAACAGGGATTGTGCATTTATATGTACGACAGATAATCTATCATTATATTTACAAGTAACTTTCACATCGGCACTGTCTTCTTGGCCATGATTCTAATAATAATCATTATTTTTACATAATCTACTCTTATGACCATATTCATGACATACATTACATTTAACTTTATGATCAAATCTACAATTTGATTGGCGGTGATTGAACTCACCACAATTATAACATCCATATCTTTGACTTTGCACATAATCATAATCCCTTCTTTCTCTGTTTTGTTTGTAAGTATGACTTATCCTAGTGTTGGTATTGCTGTATCGTCCCTGGGAGCCAGTATCACCATGTCTACCACGCGAGAAATTATTATAATCATAATCCCTTCTTTCTCTATTTTGTTTGTTAGTATGACTTAGCCAGGTGTTTGTATTGCTGTATCGTCCCTGGGAGCCAGTATCACCATATCTACCACGCAAGAAACTATTTTTGACTCCCGTATTTTGGCCTCTATTTTGATAAAATCTAACTGTATTGTTACCTTTAACATTCATGTTCACTCTATTGTCACTACCTCCTCTGTCACTTTTATCATTAGATTTCATTTTA